>CATIWJ010053672.1:0-21093 GCA_949640765.1 Croton laevigatus | reverse complement strand
CAATTTCATCATCCATAGCACTAAGCATGATGATGTGAGCAGAAAAATTCTTTTTCTTCCATGTTAGGTAAGCATTTTTTGTCCCGCCTATGCTGGACAGTTATTCCTTCCTCAAGCTCAGGCATGACGTGATTCAAAATTTCAAGTACCTATTGGTCCTCGAGCACATATTGAATCTTCATTGCCCAGATCTCATAGTTGTTACAGTCAACCTAAGATCTTTGTTAAGCTTAGCAATAACATATTTAGTGTAAGACTTAGTAAATCCTCTTGATCTACTAAAATAGGTTTGCACATTTGAGAATTCTAAGAGCAATATATATTTTCTATTACTATGTACTAACTTATTTTAATTCATAAAACCTCCCACTAGACCCAGATTCGAAAAGTTCACTAGGTTCCCAATTACCCTCCAAAAACTAATGATTGGTTAAACTTATTAAAATAGTTGTACATAGTAAGACAAGTTATTGGATGCTCTAAGTTCACATAACTTAAAAGTTTAAGTTCTTATAACTCTAACTTAAAGTTGTTGGTTTCTACTTATGTTTACACACAATAAATATATATAAATATTCAACATACATTGCATTTAATTAAATTAAAAATAATATATTTAAATATTAAAAAAGAAACCAACCACTTCATGTATCCAGATATATTTATATTTCCAAAGAAATGTAAGAATTTCATTTACTAAAAATGAATCATATTTGTTATTGAACTTATGTGCTATAAGTTAAAATTTTAATAAATAAAATTTATTATTGATGTTCTCCCAAAATTAATTAAAATTGAATAAAACAAATTCATTCTATTCATATACATAATAGAAATTTATTTGACTAAAATCATTAATAGAAGAACCAATATTCCTCTAAAAGTCCTTAATCACCCAAAAAGTGATAGGGATAGACTTGAAAACTTTATTCACTAAGTCATCAGGGATAAAATTGATTTCATCCCCCTGCATAGAACAAATCAATGCTCTCCCACTCCTAAGGACCATGACGTTGCTAGGGTCTTGAGTCCTATAGGCACCTTGATGCCCATATGACTCCTATATGAATCAATCCAAGATTGATCCATAAAACACTCTTATCTCGAAGAGAGTGGCGCAATACCTAAAAGAGAAATCTCTTATCTCCTCCTCTTTTGAAATCTCATTTCCAAAGGTGTGGGTTGCGATCTTATCTATATCCCTCCTACTAGTTGTCTTGTTCAAATACTTTTCAAAACTTTTGGACTAAGCTAAAACAATTCTTTGTTTTTGCTTTTGAGTACAAGCTGATGAGGAGTCCCGATAAGTCTTGTCATTTTCTATGACACGCTCACAGAAAACAAATCAATATTACGCAAAGTAAGAGTCAAGAATTTTAAAATTGAAGCCATCATGTTTCAATTTTAATTCTATAACACATTTATAGAATAAATTATTACACAAAGTAATAATTAATCAGGAGTCATATATTTGAAAAACGTATATTTCAATTCACGAAAAGAAATTTGTAATGAATAAAAAAAATTTATTCAATTTCTATACAAAATAGAAATTTTGTTCTAAATTTTATTTTAAAATTTTGGTAAAATTATTTTAATAAGACTTAAATTGGTCAATTTCAAACAAATTAAAATTGAGCTGATTAATTCCAAACTAATTAGAATTAACGATAAATTAAACTTATTTAATTTATTTTTCTATTCTCGTAGAAAAATTAAGTCTATAAAATAATTTTATGTAGGATTAAATAAATTAATCCCTAATTTCAAACGTATTAGAATTTAAATTTCAAAATATTATTTAGAAACAAATATTAATTGTACTCAAAATTATTTAATTAAAACATATTTTAATTAAATCTGCGAGTTAAACAAAATTAAATATTGGTACTCAAATAAACAAATTATTTGAATAAATTTGTTAAAGAAAACTATTTATTAAAATTGCCCAAGAGGGCTTTTGTGAGAGAACCAAAGTCTTAGGGGTCATTATGTAACACAAAAAAGTTCAGGCGCTATAGAAGGGAACAGAATAAGATGGAGGACCAGTTTTGTAATTTTTGTCATCTTCTTCACACAATACCCTAGCCGTCGCCCTCTGTCCAGCCGCCAACGCCGGTCGCCACAGTAGCCAGCGGCAGCGCAGCACAAGCGCCACCTTCGACCTTCCAGTCAAGACCGACGAAGCTCGGATCGTCGGAAAACAAGGAGAACAAAGGCGAAGGAGATCGACTCTTCGATCTTCCAAAAACTCCGCGCCTTCACGCCGCTGCATAGACACGGACGCTAGTTTCACCGTCATTGTAGGTTTCGATTTGATGAAGAAACGATAGAAACAAAAGACGCAGAACAAAGAAACCGAAAGACCATAAAAGGACACGTTCCTTCGATCTTTCAGGAGCTGAGCTCCGCAGCGCCGCCGCCGCCACCTGGTTCACCGAGAACCAGCCGCGTCGCTACCACACCAATCGAAGACCGCCGTCGATTCCAAGATCAACGGCAACAACAAGCCGAATGGAGGTGAAGAATTGAAGAGACTGTTCTTCGATCTTCAACAAATTGAAACAAAATTTTTTTTTAATTTTAATTGAAACATATTCAATTAAAACTTTGATCAAAAACTGATTTTGATTCAATTGTTTGATTAGAACAGATCAATATACAAAAGAGCAAAAACAGATTTTAATCATTAAAGATTATAGCACACAAAATTAATTCTTGAATTAATCCAATAACGAATACCAATCATATTTACACATAAATATGCACAATCAATCAAAACTCATTCAATCGAAACAACCCAACCAGTCTCTGATACCAATGAAGGATTTCATATAACATATATATAAATTAAACAGATTGGGAATATTTATAAATACCTTGAAGTCGACGAACAATTCCCACGTGTAAAAGCGATGGATCGTATATACTAGGCCGTCTATAGAACATAAAGTCCTATAGTGCAATTTCACGATCTAAGAGCTTTGAGAGGAAGAGATTGGAAGGTTTTTGGGAGAAACTCAGAACGTAAGTTTTGTATCTTACCTATTCCTAATTTCTATTTAGGGATGCTTATATAGATGTTGGGTTATTAGGGTTACCAATTTAACCCTACGACCCATCACCATTGGGTCGACCTATGATCCAGAAGTCATGGGCGGATATTTTAATTAATTAATACTCAATTAATTAATTTATTCCAACAGGTTGTTTGCCTTTATCTTTGTGTTCTTGAGTAGAATACATGTTTGAGGAACATTTAAGTAGATTGATCATCTTCTTGTGGAATGTTTCAAATCTGGAATTTAGAAACAAATTTTTCTTTATTCTAGATCTTTAGTTATCTTTCTAAGTAATCTAAATTCTAGCCTTTCTTAAAGTTGAGACTAAATTGCTATTAAAATTTTCACGTTAATATTGTGGGGGTCAGTAATAACAAAAAGGAGTTCTTAGGCTTATTTTTGGAGGTTCCGTATCAGGTATGAGAGATTGGACCAAACCTATATCATTAGGTGTACTTAGTAAGGTTTATATGGTATCGATCATGAACTTTGCCACTGCATATTGGTGGTTGTGAGGATGTTTCATCGAGCTTCTTCACTACTATCACAATAGAGGTTATAGGCTAAATTTTATGGGATGGAGGTTGCATGTATGTGGCAACAAGTTCTCTAGTGGTCAGGGGTGGACTTGACTTAAGCAAGCATGGGCTTCAGCCCACCCTCATTTAAAAAAAAAAATTATATAGTATGCTGAGATTTGATCTTTTGCTACAGCAACCATAGAAACTAAAGATTGTTGAGATGATCTTGCTGATGTAAGTGTCGGAACTGGAGAATCTGGTTTTAAACAGTTTTTACAAGAAATGGCAGTGAAAATGCATTTTAAATAAGACCAAGATGAAATGAAGCTTTGTTTGGCTTTAAGCGAAATGAGGAAGAACAAGAAGGAGAAGGAGAGGTTTTACGTTTTTTTGTTGTAATTTGGATGTTATTATTATTAGTATCTTTTCCTGTAAAAATGAAGCAACCCAGATGATGAAGAAGAAGAATAAGGAAAATAGAAAAGATCTTGTTGAAGAAGAAGAATGTGAAGAAAAGTGGCGTAGATAGAAGAAGAAAACGAAGAATAAAAGTAAAAGTAGGTGGAACACAACTTCCAAGAATGCAGAGACAAGAATATATAATTAGCAAAAAAAAATTATCTTAATTTCTTTTAATTAATTAACATTGTCTGTTTGGTTTTTGTGTGTATAGTGTACGTAATTTTTTTTAAAACAATGTCTAGGACTATAATTAGTATGTTTACGAGAAATCAATTATACGACGATTTCAGAATATGAAAAATTGTCGAATTACATTATAATTGTGAATATTCAAAATTTAGCAATATATTTTTTAGTTATTATATTAATTTAATTTCGCACAACTTGTATATATTTTCTGGGTCTGTCACTGCTAGTGATGGCGAAAGCTAGGTATAGGTAAGTTGGTGGTGGTGGTGTGAACTATTGTTGTTGAGGTAAAAAAAAAAAAAACATCTTAGAGGCTATCATTTAGGTCTGAAACTCTTTGCTTAAGATTGGAAATCCATTTTTCTAAATTCAAATTGTTGCTCACTCTATCTCTATTGTTGGATTCCAGTAGATTCGACAAGTTGGACCAATAATAGAGTTAGGAACAATTAGATAAGACAAAGTAGATTTGGTAAAGAACTATAGGACTTGTAAAGTACTGCTTTGATCCTTAAAACTACTTTTCATAATATCCTATTATTTCCGTATTTTTTGTTTCCATTTTAAATGATTAAAATTAAGGGGGCGTTTGGTTCGCGCAAGGGAAACGGAATGGAATCAGGAAAGGGAAACAAGGAGAAAGGAAAACAGGGTATCAGAATACCTTTCTCTGTTTGGTTATGATCCAGAAACGGAATGGTTTGCCCCCTGATTCCCTTTGTAACTATTTGGTTTGAAGCAGATAATCGGAATCAGAATTATTATTATTATTTATTTATTTATTTTTATTTATTATTATTATTATTTATTATTTATTTTATTATTTTTATTTATTAATAATAATAAGTTTGATGTTGATAGTTTGTTGGTTTGGATTACTTTAATCTAAGAGAAAAAAAATATGGAAGTAGTATTTACGAAAAGAGAATAATTTAATAAAACACAGCAAGAAAACAAATTACATAGATTGTAAAATTAATTTACCTGAAATTGAGTCTGAAGATGAAATTGGTTGTGGAAAAAAAGATGACATTCGTTGGTCAAACCCATCGAGCAAAGTTTAAAATGCTTAAACCCTAACGGCACAACCGCTTGCCTCGTTCTCTTATTCTGTACCACTGCTGGAGCTCGTGCACCTTTCTCCAATGGCCGCATTGGAGAATTTGAAGGATATGTACGACATTGCATTGAAGCCTCGGATGCTTCGTACACTGCTAAAAGAAGACATACCAGATGAGAAGAAACTGTTGGGTAGTTCATCAAAGCTATCACGAGTTGCCTCAACTATTCGAACTTTCAAGCTTTTATCAGAATCCTTCACCAGTTCCATGGAACCTAAATTAATTGAAAGGTGGAAATCTGCTATGGATGAGTGGGTTAATCGATTGCTTTTCTTAGTCTCCAACTCTGTTATGGTACGTTGGAATTATTAATTTCGTTTCTTGATTTTAGAAGTTATTGGTGTTTATTTCATATGAATGTACGTTGTAGCCAGACAAATGCTGGGCCGGAATCTCTTTGCTTGGTGTGACTTGTCAAGAATGTAGCTCTGATCGTTTTCTCGCATCATACGCGGTTTGGTTCGACAAAATGCTAGTACCTATTCAGGTATTTTGTTCTGGTGTTATAATTGTATATTTGCTTTTACCAAATGTACAACTCTCTTCAAGTCAAGATGGTGCTTTGTCTATTTTTTTTTTAAATTTTAATCTAAGTTTAAAGTTCACTTGTTTCAATAAATTAATGTTGTGAAGTATCATGCATCATTTTAATTGTTGGACTTGGCCTTTTTAGCATCCTGTGCGAGCTTTTTATGCAAAAATAGCACCTTCCCCATATCTAACTTGTTCCAACTTTTCACTGAGAATGTGGTGGTTTCTTGTGTTTCAACCAGTCACCAGCAGATTCCCAGTTTGTAAAGGTGGCTTCTTGTACTGCTTTATCAGATTTGCTAATAAGGTAATTTTCAACTTTCCTAACATTTTCTTATTCAATTTACTTTGCTTATGCATAAAATAGCCTTGTAAATTTTGTAGCTAATATCTTAGTTGAAATAGGTTAGCTGGATTTCCCAATGCAAAGAAGGATGGAACTTCCCATGCCGGAAAAGTCATTCAATCTGTTCTTAAACTTTTGCAAGAGGATTGTTCTGAGAATGTATGGGTAAGTAGGCTTTGTAAACTGAACCATCAATTTGACTCTATTGTTCTCTATCCTTTTATAGTTTTAAGTTTGCTTTGACTGTCAACTTCTATTTCAATTTTATATTATCATTTCCTCTTTCATGCCTTGTGAAGCCAGTAAAATAAAAGATTTTTATGATGGAAGAGCAACATTTAAGTTTGGGCAAGTTTTTCCATGTCTTTGATTAGATTGAATCATTGACACTACCTGCCTGCCCATACATGATTATTTCAATTTCATCCTCTCATGCTCTCTCTAACGCACATGCACAAAGATAGGCATGCACAGAAACCAACTTGGATACAATTGCAGGTTTTGCAACATAGTTCTCTTTAGCTTAGCTTGCTCTAAATCTGTTTTATATAATGGTTATATTCTATGTTAGCATATGATTTCAGCAAACACATGATTTACTTTCAGCCTTGTTGCTCTATATTTGTTTGTTAATGAGTTATTTTGAAATGTGCAGGAAGGAGCAATTCATCTGTTACATACTGTTATAATTTGCTTTCCGGCTTCTGTTCAACGTCATTATGACTGTGTATGTTGCCATTTCTCTTTATTGATATTTCAATTCATTTTTCTCTTTTGCTCCATTTGTCAACAGTATTTGCGTGCCTATAGAGTTGTGTGCTTGTTTTATTTTTTAGTGTACGTTATTTGAGTCTGGACTCTGAAGGTACTATCATTATATAACATGCATAACATGTTAACTTGATCCTGATGTTTATTTTACATTTTATTCATACTATATAGGCCACATTGATAGCATATGACAGCAGATAAAGCCTTAGGGATCTTTATATTCAATTTGAAAGGAGTTGAGGAGCTTTTCCATTATTGAATGTACACCAGTCACAATTATTTTTTGGATTTAGCTGGCTAATGCATTAAGACTTTGTGCAGGTGGAAACAGTCATTGCATCAAAAATTTTGTCAGGAAAATGTAGTATTAATGTGCTTAAGGTAACAAACATCTTCATTTATGACTGCTTTAACCATAGCTGGGTTACATTTAGATTTTGGAACGAACTTAATTATTTTGTATTATGCTTGACATTCAACTTTCAGATGCTTGCATATTCTCTAGCATTACTTCCAAAGTCAAAAGGAGATGAGGATAGCTGGCTTTCAATGATGCGGAAGATTTTATTATTGGTAAACAGTTATCTGAATGAAATCTTTAATGGTCTTGAAGAAGGTATGTATTCTACCATATTGATTTTGGTGATGCTTGTCAGTGGTAAACAGCAAATGTATTTTCATGTTTACAGAAAGTAAATGGGATGAAGCTCTAAGATTACTGGTTCCTCTAGGAGAGCCTACGCCAACATCATTATGGGGCCAAAATTTGTTAGAAGAAACATCAGATACTGCAGGAAAGAAATCAAAGTTATCATTTGTCTCTATGTTGATGCTTAGCTGTTGTATAATGCTTACAACTTCATATCCTACGAAGGTAAATACTATATGGTTGGATTATTATGAGATCTTTTAATTGAGGGAAGAAACTGTTGTGGAAAATGTTTATTCCTCTTTTATTCTTTTAGATTCATAAAGGGAGCATGGTGTAGATGGTTTTTTATTAAAAAATTGTTATGTGATTCATTAATAGGTGACTGTCCCTGTTCGCTCATTATTAGCCCTTATTGAGAGAGTGCTCATGGTTGATGGTTCCTTGCTGCATGCCATATCTCCCTATGTGATTGCAACTGAACAGGAGTTTATTTGTTCTGAACTTCCAGTTTTGCATTCATATGGTTTAGAACTTCTTACTTCTGTTATAAAGGGTATGCGCAGGTAAGATTAACTGCTATTGCTTCTTTGTTCTCATATCTTATTTCTATCTAATCTTACAGTTTGTGATACAACTTCCCTATTTGCTGTTTCTTAATTTCTTCTGAGAAATTAGTTTCCAATCACACTATTTCCCTTTGCAGCCAACTATTGCCGCATGCTGCTTATGTTGTGCGACTTGTTAAAGAGTATTTCAGGAGATGTCAATTATCAGAGTTAAGGATAAAAATCTACTCAATCACAAAGATATTGCTTCTATCCATGGGTATTGGTACGTAGAATTTTTCAGAGCTTTTTTATGCTGAAATGTTTTTTTCTTAGTGCTCTCTCTCTCTCATGGTACTTCAAACGTATTTCACATCCTAAAATGCTACGTAGGCTCTTCTATGATGTCCATTGTCTGGTCTTGGTGAAAATTGGGGTCTTGCTGATCCGCCACAAACAAATGCAGGAAATATTGGACACTGATTATTTGCTTGAAAGCAGGTCCTTGGGGAAAGTAAAGACATGTAATGTGCAACATGTTCCTAAGCAGCTTTTTTTTTTTTGGCTGCTTTGAGAATTTTTCTTTTATGGAATTTATGCAAAGTTTTCACATAGAGGTCAAATTTAAAGGGTAAAACAGGAAAAATATAAATCTAGGTTGCGCATCTCTTCACTGCCTTCCACCAAATGTATACTTGTCTAAGTTGTCTGTGTTTTAATATCCAATCTATATCCTTTTTCAAAAGTATATATGTTGAAAAGTTGGTCTATCCTCTGCAAATATAATATTGTTTCAGTTTGCAGCCTTTTCCTTCTTGTCGGTATATATAAATTTTTGTGCTCCCTTTATTCTCTCATGTTAACCTGTTTCAGCACTGTTTCTAATTCTCAGTCATATCCTGATCAGGAATAGCAATATACCTTGCACAGGAAGTTGTCAACAATTCACTTTTTGACTTAAATTCTAGTGGTTGTGGTGGTAATGATACATCTTCCAATGCAAATCCAAAGGCTCTGTCTGAAGCATTCCTTCAGTCTTCTCATAGAAAAAGGAAGCATGGGGCAACCGGATCTCATGAACCGAAGTACGAGGGAGTTATTTCGGAAGGACCTATGTGTTTCTCACCAGCTCCTATATCTGTGAAGATAGCTGCACTTGAAGCAATAGAAGCTCTTCTAACTGTGGTATGTTTAATGCATGTATATTTGTAGTGCAGGGAAATCAGCTTAAGATGTGCTTTGTAAGTGTTTTGGAAAAAACAAAATTTGGTGCTTACAAAATACAGTCTTGAGCAAGAATGAAATGCAGTTGTTCTTTCAAGTGTTCAGAAACTTTATTTAGTTCTCAGTTATTCTCATATTCTAAAAGGATATGTACTGAGTTGAGAAAGAAAGAAGGCATAGAGTTGTTAGTAGGATGTGAGTAATAGTTTCTACACCATGGAAGGAGAAATTTTGTGGTCTTACTTCTGGGAAATTGTCCATGACAGACTTAAGTTTACCTTTCAGATAATTAGCTAAACTTATAATAGAAATAGGTTTGAGTGCTGTTGCATTTGCATTTTTGTTTGTACATTTGTGGATTATTCTGTGTAAACAGAAACACATACACCCGATTTTTATTAACTTGGAAGTTGTTTTTTTATTTATTTATTTTTTTCACATAGATACTCCTATCTCTAGCCTATACTAGGGGAATTGGGGAAAGGAATTGGAATAAGCCTCGAACCCGGAACCTCAGTCCTAGGAAAGAAGTGTCTTACCACTAAGCTACTTTCTTGGGCTTAACTCGGAAGTTGTTGCTTCAATGTCAATATGAAATTAAGAAAATATTTGATTCAATCACATTCTTTCTTGCCTATCTAATGTGTAAATGTGCAACTGCCCAAAATTTGCAGTTTCTAACTGATTTGAAGCTATACATGCCTCGAAAAACCACCTTAATAACATATCATGTCTTTCTAGCGACCTCTCTGATCTTATCTATCTATTGCATAGTCTTGCATTAGGGTCTTATTTTCATGTAGATAGTTGCCACAGTTGGAGCTTGTTATGAAGGGATGCCATTTTTATATCAATTCTGTACATTGCTAAAAATGCTGGAAAGTATTGGACATGATTTGTTATGTCAAAAGTCCAACTCTGCAGTTTATTCAACAGTTCTGATCTCTTTCTCTTTGACCTTGGTGATTTAGCTTATTGATGTTTAAATATTTAGTCGTCCATTTTGAAGAATGTAGGCTGCAAGCCTTGATAGTAGTGTGTTGGTTATTTATCCTTTCAACTCAAAATAAATAAGCAACTTAGCACACTTCCTCAGTCAACTGGAATGTGGAATACAAGTTTTCAAAAATGCAGTTACTGACAATAACAGCATACTTATCATTAATGATTACTGGTGATCCTTTCAGTTTTCTGACCATTCATCTGTGGATTCAATTCCTTTTCACTTCACTTCTAAAAGAACAATGCAGTTTGTTATTACTCTTGTACAATTATCTACTCTGAATTTACCAAATTCTTTTTAGGTACTTTTTTTTTTGTCTTTTGGTTAATCAACTCTGTTCAGCTCAACTGTTATGATTCCAAATTAGTTGGTATATACGGATCTGTTTTCTGTTGTTTGTTTGGATAATGATGCCAAAATGTACATAAAAACTTATGACAGGGTGGTGCTTTGAGATCTGAGTCTTGGCGGTCAAAAGTAGATCATGTTTTAATAACAATGGCAGCAGATGCTAGTGCTAGCCAATGGGGATGGAGTAATGCGGATAGAAACACTTTCTTGCATAGTGAACCTACCCCAGTATATGCAGATCTACAGCTGGCTATTTACCGTGCGCTTTTGGCGTCTCTCCTTTCACCATCTCTTGTGCGTCGTCCGCATTTAGCCCGGAGTCTTGAGCTCTTTCAAAAAGGTTAATTTTGCCTGAAGTTTTTGTGAATTTGTGTTCCTTTTCTCTATCATAATTATCCTCTTCCTCATAAAAATATAATTGAGGATTGCATCATGATACTTATCCTCCGGAGCAGTATCTTTTTGGCTTATATACACAATTCATAAATATTTGGGTTGATCTTTTCTTATTACACCGATTTCAAAAGAGTTTATGGCTCTGATGCATGCTCTAATTATAATATGTCATGAATAATATTTGAACTTGGTCATTGATCTGATATGCAGGGAGGCAAGAAACCGGAACAAAACTTTCTGAATTCTGTTCCTACGCTCTCTTAGCCTTGGAGGTGCTTATACATCCCCGGGCCCTACCATTAGTAAAGATCCCTGCTGCTAACGAAGTTAACTTTGGATTCCCAGATGATGGACTGCAAACAGGGTATGTATCTCCTGATTCTGATGATGAGCTTTACAAAAGCTGGCTAGGTGGTGATAATACTCCTGGAAAGCTGAGAAAGAATATCTCAATGAGTCCGGTGCGGGGTGATGCTGAAGAATCCATGCTGCAACTTAATGATCAAACATGCAGTGATCCTGGAAAGTTGAGAGAGAATATCCCGATGAGTCCTATGCGGGGTGTTGTTGAAGAATCCATGCTGCAACTTAATGATCAAACAGGCAGTGATCCTGGAAAGTCGAGAGAAAATATCTCGATGAGTCCTATGCGGGGTGATGTTGAAGAAACGATGCTGCAACTTAATGATCAAACAAGCGGTGAAGTTGGGTTAACAGAGCTTTTTGAGGCTGACAAACAAAAAATATTGAATGCCTCCTCGTCAGATGATGACTCATCTGCGCCCGACATTGTGGATGCTGAGCCGGATTCTGATTAGAATTTTGACAATTATGTGGAGTCATTTATTAATATTATATTGTCGGACTTTTGTTTCTTTACATGCAAGCAATATTGAAAATATCGATCATTATGACTTCCGAATCATAGAATAATAAAACAGCCAATTGGATATCTGGAGTCATTTGTTCTCTTTTATCATGTGATTCCAAGAAATTATGAAACTTCCCAATTCTGAGTAATCCAATAAAAATATGCCAACCACATTATTATTTAAAATATTTATTTAGTTTGTTTTAATATTTTAAAATGCTAAAATTTTTATTCTGGTTAAAAAATGTCAATCGCTTTGCCAAAAAAAAAAATTTCCAGCAAATTAAGTTTTTTAGTTACTAGTATTCGAACTTCAAGCGGTGCATTACTCTAACTATTTGAGAGATCATTTACCAAAATTCCTTTTTACTACAAAAGAATAGTAAAGTAATTATTTAAAATGTAATAATTTCAGCATATTTTCAACTTTGAAACAATCAGCACAAATGATGATTTTTTTAACAATTTTAGTATTTTTTGCAATTAAGGACCAATTCGATATTTTTATAATGCTAAAATCCCAAACTTTGCTTCTTCTTTTTTCAACAAATTTCACCCGCTTTCCAATTTTTTTTAAAAAAAAAAACTCTTAATTTAGTACCCATTAACAAAAAAATAAAAAATAAAAAAACTCGGGTTTTTAGCATTTTCAGCTGCCTATTTTTGAAAATTAAGGCACCATCGATTTACTCTTATCAAGGCTGACTTTTTGGTGTAAATATTGGCCGGTTTCATTGACATTTCTAGCAACCAACAAAAATTGGCCAAATAAAAAATTCAATTTTCCAGCCAAACCGTTTGTCTACAATAAAAAATAAGGTCATATTTGAACTTCCAGGTGAGATAGTTGTAACGCATACCTTGTTTGCTCCATTTGATGGTCTTTTGAGAAATGGATGGAAATTGCATCTTGACCCCTAAACTTCCGAAGTAGATGCAGTGGGGACCAAAAAAGACAAATTTCATTTTGGTTCATCTAAATGCCACATCAGCGGTGAACAGAAATTACCAATAAAAGGTATCATAGTGTTACATTTTTATAAGTTAGTGTATGATATCGTTAAAAAAAAAAAAGTTAGTGTACCACAGTATTACAGTCCACAAAGTTAGGGTATGACGGGTGAAAATATGCGAAACTTTATTTTGAAATTGCAAAAGAGAAGAGTATTGAATGAGAATGATTGGTCAAATATATAAGATTTTAGCACCGTTAATTTTAACAGTTTTATTAAATAAGGGGCGTACTTTAATATTGTTTTTTTATAGAATTTGTAAAATTAGAATTTGAATAAAGAAGAATATTAGTATATTGTTCTAATTACACCTTGATATCTATACAACTTATAAAAACATGAATAAGAGAGAACATTTATATCAAAAAAATCCATTCCTAATTTTGTTATTGCCAAAATAGTTTTTAAAAGTTGATTTTGATTGGTTGATAATGATAACATTATTCTATTTTAATTTAAAATTTTATTTAAAAGAATTTAATATTGTCATATAGGTATTAAATTTTAATACTAAAATAATTATACTATTTAAAAGTTGATCAAATTCTATTAGGTCAATTTATACTAAACAAAACAAAATTTACAACTCATTAATTTTTTTACATAATTAATAGAAATTGGTTTTAAATACAACAATATCAATTCAAATTGAGAAAATAATGATTGATGTGATAAAAATTACATAAAGACTCAAAATTGAAATTTAATAATTTGATTAAATAGCTTAATTTTTTGTTTAAATAAAATATTAAAATACTAATAAAATCATAAAACATTATAATACTAAAATAATTACACAGTTTCTTATTTGATCAATTTCTATTAGATCCAATTACGCTAAACAAAATAAAATTTACAACTCATTATTCTTTACATAGAAATTGGTTTTGAATGCAATAATATCAATTTAAATAGCAGAAATAATGATTAAAGTGCTAAAAATTATATAAAGAATTAAATAGTTTAATTTTTTTGTTCAAATGAAAAACTAAGATGTTAATAAAATCATAAATATTATATTAATTAATTCAAGAAAAAAAAATTAAATTTTTTGACATTAGTAATACTTGTTTATAAATATCATCACTTAAAATTTATTTTTTATTTTTTAAAGTATAATGGATTGCAACCCATGACACAAAAGATTTAAAATAATGTTTAAAAGGTGTTTATGAAAAAATTGAAAATATATTATTTTAAATTAAGAGAAAATTTTCTTGGTCTATTTACAAAATACCAACCATTCAAAAATATTTTTGTCCAATAATTTATTGCATGGTTAAAGAAAATGTTACTAATATTATTATTTTTAAAGGACATGTTATATCATAAAATTATGAAACCATTATGAAATCTTAAAATTGATATTTAAAATAAAAAAATAAAAATTCTAAATATGAAGACTTTAATTTCATACATTTAAAACATGACGGTTTGGTTATATATTGAATAATTATTAACTTATAAAAATTATAAAATTTTTTAATAGTGGTTGAGTGTTATAATTTTTAACTTAAAATAAACATTACAAAAATCAACAAAATTATAAAATAATTAAGTTAATGATGGAGTTTAGTTTTAAGTTTTTATTTCTATAAATAATAAATATTCTATAATTATAAATATAACTAAATAAAAATTTTAAAATTAAATACCGAGTACACGCTCGCACTTGTTTGAATAATGCAGAGGATTTTATACCCACCTGACAAACAAAATGGCCATTATACCCTGATAATGGAATTGGAGGTTGGGTAGATAACGAAAAAACCCACCACTTAAGCAGTTGAATGTCACGAGAACTCAACTCTAAATTATAAAATAGCAAAAGAAAATCAATGAAATCAAATCATGTGAATAAAAATGTTAAAAAATTGTACTTACAGGAGAATGCATACTCATTATACAAAATAAAATAAATGCTAACCAAAAAGAAGAAATGCTTAATAGAAAAAAGGACAGGTTGCAGTGAGGTGGGGAATTGTTTTGGGCTGGAGGAATGGCAGAAAGATGGGTGAGAATGGTAACTGCGCAGACGCCAACAAATATAGCGGTGATTAAGTATTGGGGAAAGAGAAATGAGAGCCTGATTTTACCTGTTAATGATAGCATTAGTGTTACATTAGATCCTGCCCATCTTTCTACTACCACAACTGTCGCTGTTTCCCCAACTTTTCTTCAGGACCGTATGTGGCTTAATGGAAAGGTATTTTTATTAACTTTTAATGAATGCTGGATTTTTCTTTATTTATTTGAATTCTTCAACTCATTTAACTTAACATGCTCAGAGGACTTTTTTATTAAATCTAAAACGGTTGGTTAGTGTAGGAGATTTCCCTTTCTGGAGGTCGGTTCCAAAGTTGTTTAAGGGAAATTCGTGCTCGTGCCTGTGATGTTGAGGATGAAGAAAAGGGTATAAAGATTCTAACCAAGGATTGGGAGAAATTGCATGTACATATAGCATCATATAACAGTTTCCCTACTGCTGCTGGACTGGCTTCTTCAGCAGCTGGTTTTGCTTGTCTTGGTAAACATGTTCTGCTCCATCGTTCATTCTTTTATTTTATCCGAATGTTTTTATTTTTTTTTAAGTGATTGCAATCATTATTATCTTGGTTATATTGCAAATATATCCGGTTCTTGGTTAGCTGCTTTGCTTTGCTCAATTTGCAGTAATAGGCACTATTTTAATTTACTTTGCTCATTTGTATCATCTCATACAGATTGCCTCAGATCACTTGGCATGATGATACGTTATGTGTTTGATTGTATTTTGACCTCGTCGAACTAATCCGCTGAGTTCATTTTGATTTTCCAAGTGCCAACTGTTCCAGAATGTATTGTATTACTTGCAACAGATTATTTACATATTCACACCATTTAACTTAGAGTTGACATGCTTTATATGTCCAACTAGCCACTATCCTGCTTTGCAAAACACTGTGTTCCAGACTTTAACGTTTGATTTAATAATCACTGGACCAAAGAATTTATGATGCACGTGCTGGACCTGTTCAATTGCAGTTTTTGCCCTAGCAAAGCTTATGAATGCCAAAGAAGATAATCGTGAGCTCTCTGCTATTGCAAGGTATCTCCTCAATTCATTAGTAACTAGTGTGTTTTTCGCTTTCAAGTTGTTTGCTGCTCAGTTTCAATGGTATGTGCTTGTATTTGAACTGTAACAGCTGTATTTCTTCTCTAGAATCTTATTCACATATGTGGTTCATGCCTACTGTTGCGATAATTAGTTAATGACTGCCAGTCAGGAAATTTTGACCTTCAAATTGTTGTTTAGTTTGGTTCTTGTTTATGATTCTGCATTGACTGTTTTGGTTCATTTTTTCAGCTACAAACTTTTTACTTATTTTATATGATGGAATCAGAAATCTGATATTCGTTACCATAAACTTTCTTCTCTAGGCAAGGTTCAGGCAGTGCTTGCCGCAGTTTATTTGGTGGATTTGTGAAGTGGAAGACGGGAGAAGTAAGATCATTTTAGTGGCCTCTGTTTCGAAGTTACTTTGCCCATCTTGGTTAATTATTAAAGGCAATCTTTATTTTTTAATAATCAAGGTTGAGGATGGAAGTGACAGTTGCGCTGTTCAAATTGTTGATGAGAAGCACTGGGATGATCTTGTTATTATTATTGCTGTGGTATGTTTCTTGTTCTTGTGCATAGAATTTGTGTGTTTCTTAGAAGAAATTTTCCTGGTTACTTGTCACTCCAGAATTAAGTAATGGACCTCGTATTTCTTAAATTTTCTTCTCAACTTCTAACATGAGGATCTGCTCAGCAAATTGAGTTTTCTGTGCATAAGGTTGTTGCAGTCTCATTCGTAATTTGGTTTTTCCAGGTAAGTTCACGACAGAAAGAGACTAGCAGCACCACAGGAATGCGCAACACTGTTGAGACTAGCTTGCTTTTGCAACATAGAGCTAAGGTTTCTTAAATTTCTTAGATGTTTTGGATCAATGACTCTGTGTTTGTAGGTTTAAAGGCTTGCATGCTTGATTATAATATTTCTTTTCCCTCAATTAATTCAATAGGAGGTCGTACCAAAACGCATAATAAAAATGGAAGATACCATAAAAAATCATGATTTTCCAACTTTCGCACAATTAACTTGTGCGGATAGTAATCAGTTCCATGCTGTCTGCCTGGATACATGCCCGCCAATTTTCTACATGAATGATACATCACACAGGTGATTTTTATTTTATCTCCAGATATGAATTTATTTGTGGGAAGTGTATTTTTGTAAAGTTTATGTTTCAGGATAATAAGCTGCATCGAGAAATGGAATCGCGCTGAAGGAACTCCTCAGGTACTCTTGTTGAACTTGATTACTTGACAATATTTTGGAAGTTAGAAAGAAAGATCATATCTAACATTGACAAAATGATAGGTGGCTTATACATTTGACGCTGGGCCTAATGCTGTTCTAATTGCACAAAATAGAAAGACTGCTGTCCATTTACTACAGAAATTGCTCTTCTATTTCCCTCCAAATTCTGATACTGATTTGAACAGGTACAAACCAACTTTTATTTTTTCATGTTAGGAATGGAATAGGATTTTGATTTTCTGATTTCTCCCTCCAGTTATGTTATTGGCGATAAGTCCATACTAAAAGATGCTGGGATTCAAGAGATGAAGGATGTTGAAGCATTGCTCCCACCTCCAGAGATCAAGGATGACTCAAGATACAGAGGAGATGTTTCTTATTTCATCTGCACAAGACCCGGTAGGGGTCCCATTTTGCTCTCTGACCAAACTCATGCCCTTCTCAACCCTGAAACTGGGTTGCCATTTTTATGATTGGAGAAGCAACTTTCATGGCTAGTTGCCTTTTTCTATTTTTATATATATGGGTTTGATTTTTCTTGTTTAACAGAAATTATGAATGATGGGTTTAAATACTTTCCGTTTAATAAAAAACTATCGAGTGTAATATAGAGATATGGGTATTGAACAGAACACTTAATAAAATCATATTTCAGTTCTTACAATGAATAGTGAAATCCAATAAAAGAAAGATGACTAAAGTAAAAGAGCTTTTAGAATGGGTTGGTTGAAGCCAGGAACATAGGGGAATAAATGTCCAGAACCAGGCAGCTCATGGTACTGAATCCATGACAGTTTTTGGGCAATATAACGCTGTAAGCTAACAGGTACCATTCTGTCGTCATCTCCATGCCATACATGAACCGAGCCTTCATTTTTAGGAAATGGATTTTGAAGATCCATGGGATCAAATTCCCATTTCCCAAATCCCACCATTAGGTCCCGATGTAAGCTCTCAAACTCTCCTTGCTGTGTCACCAGTGGCTGCCATAATACATACAATACAATTGATTATGATTTGTAAAGGCGTGAGAGATGGAGCAAGCAAAAGTACCTTGGACTTTCGAGGTTGAGGCAGTGCAGAAAGGATTTGATGATCTTGCGGAGAGAAAACTCGAGGGTCTTTAGAAGCAACAGCAGACGCAGGAAACCATTTCTGCGTATTCCACCAGTAGGTTAGACAGGGAGTATGGTGAGCAATGCGTAGCGTCAATTGGTCCTGCATTAACTGTTGGCAATAGGCTTGTTTTGATAAGTTGGAAGGAAAGCCAGGCCACCAGTAGTTGATAACTGGAGCAAGCAGAGTTGCTCCTGCTAGCCTATGAGGAATGTATTTGAGGCATCCCCAAACAGCCTGCCCTCCCAATGAAAATCCAACCACATAAAATTTGGATCCCAGGCCCAAACCATCTGCAACCTCCTCTACATCAAGAGCCAATGTTTTTGGAGTTCGTGCTGGATGCGGATCGCTTTCTCCGTACCCTGGCCGGTCAATGGACACCACGTACACGCCTAGCTCCTCGATGAATTCCTGGAAGTTAAAATAAAATAAAACAAATAATATTTAGTAAAAATTAAGTATAAACTTGAAAATAATTACCGGAGAGAGGTTTGCCATAATAGCAGCATCATCTTTGGTGGAGGCAAAGCCATGAATATATATGATCTTGCATTTGGCAGTTTGGGGAGATACACCATGCTCCTTATAAGCTAAATGCCTTCCATCCCTTAGCTTTATTCTAGGAGCTGTAATTGGAGGGCCGCCTGGGCTGCCACAGATTTTGGGCGGCGGTGGATAGGCTGCCTTGTATACCCATGCCACTATCACAATCAACGCAACCACTGTAATTTCCTTCAACATCTCTCTTCTTTTTTTCTAATTCAAAACCCAATTGAAGTTACAATATCACAAATTCGCATCTATTTCTGTTAGCAGTTGAATTGAAACTTCTTAGATATGTATATATATATTGATTGGAACTAACAAATTTGGACAAAAAAAAAAATTATTAGATAGAGATAGTGAGCGGACATGAAATGGAGAAAGAAAGAAAGTGAAGTCTCTGCAAACTGATGAAAGCAGCAAACACTCTCATAATTTTGTCCTTGGGTTGTTGGTGGCTGTTAGCCTTTTTCCGTATATAGCTTTCAATACCCACCAAACAAAGATTAGGTGCTTATATGAATTCAGTATTCATCACTAAAATATCTCTCTCCCTGTTTGATTATTATTAAAGTTTACATTTTTTTTTCATTTTCTTTAAATTTAAAATTAATTATATTTAATATGCACAAACTTTTCACATGTCTTCTTTTATTTTTTAATTATTCTCTTTTATTTAATAATAAACAATTAATGCTATTTTTTCTAGTAAGCTATGCTACAATTGTTAATATATTAAATTAATAAATTATTTATTTTTATTTTTAATAGTGAATATTAAAATTTTGTTATATTCATAATATATCTATATAAATTTATATCAATAAAAATATAATAAAAATAGAGAATGATGTGGCTCAATATTAGAGATGAAAATTGAAATATTATTTAAGGCATTAACATAACTTTTTATTTCTTTACTTAAACATAATAATAATTATATTAATTATTTTTAAATTAGTTGAATGTTTCATCTCCTTTTTGTAACCTTTTATAAGTATTAATTATAGTTATAATAGGAAATACTTCCTCCGTTCTTTTTATTTGTCCAAATTTTTCTTTTTGGATGTTCTTTTTATTTGTCCAAATTTACTTATAAGGTAAGTTTTGAGGTAGTGGAAAGGAGAAAAAATCTTATTTGCTCTTGACAATGATTGATTGTTAAATTAAATAATGGGTGATTTTTGAGGTGTTGAATTAAAAAATGAATACTTTTGAGTTAGTGAGGAACACAGAGTGACAGTGATGTGCCAGTTGTCTGATTGTGTCTAACTTTTAGTTAAGAATTGAATTTTAGCACTTTAGAAATGTACTAGTCGGATTTTTAAAGTTGTGGGCAACTAAGATAACCTGTAGGCAGATTCAAGTGTCGAGAAGTGAAAAATGACCACAAGTCATTAAACCTGCTAACAACTATAGCAGACAGTGGTATATATGTGGCCACAAGTAATTAAACTTGGTAACAGCTGTCTACTACGCATGGGTAAATAACTGGGCGCAAGTAATTAAATTTGCTAACAACTATAGCAGAGATGGGTAAATAACTGGCCACAACTAATTTAACTTATTAATAACTATAGAAGACAAAGGTGAAAAAAGAACCACAAATAATTAGACTTGCTAACAACTATTGCACACATTGGTGAACAAATAGCCACAAGTCATTAAACTTGCTAACAACTATGAGACAATGGTGAATACCTTAGAAATATGTTAACCATTTATAATAAGTGGGCACAACTTCAAAGACCTGGCCACAACTTTGAGAAGGGGTTGGCCACAGATTTTTTCTTTTTTAAAGGGGAAGAATTTAAGGCTTTAGGGTTTTGTTCCCTAATTGATCAATAATGGCATTTTTCTAAAAAATGTTGGCTAATTAGTTAATTTTTGAAATTATAAGTTTCGTTAAGTGTTCACACCTAAACACATGTTTATGATTTAGTGTAATTGAATTTGGTCTACTATGTCATCTACTAATTCATCAAAAAAAAAGTTATGTAACACCCCTTAACCTGACTAGTTACTAG
>CATIWJ010053616.1:0-14304 GCA_949640765.1 Croton laevigatus | reverse complement strand
TATAGTAACATCTTGAAGTTAGATCAACATAACTTGCTCGAGATTGTAATGGAGATAGAAATTTCCTTCTGGCACACTGACTCACTGCCACTGCCACCATCAGCACCACAACCACAGACCTTTTGGAGGGATGCACACCTTAGTTCTATATAAGCCCATTTTTGCTACAGCTTACCTCTGCTACTCAGGGAGAGGCTTTAACATCGATGCAGAGTTACGACCGAACGATACAACGCTGAGACTCCTCAGTAAAAGCAACAAATAATTCAGGTATATGTTTTTCTTTTAGACCATTGCACATTGATACCATTGCAGTTGTTTTTCCATTATTAGTTTTTCTTATTTTTGTTCTCCTTGGAATAATTTCTCATATATGTTTTAAAACAAATAATCAAAATCCCTTTAAATAATTTAATTTCAAATAATTATGAAATCCCATTTCGAATGTCTCTTCTTTTTTATTAATGCGAATTGGCTTTTTTTTCAATTATTTTTAATATTTTTTGTAACTTGGATTGGATAAATGTAAACTAAATGGTATTCTTTTTTGGACTATAATGGGTGATTTCGGTCTATAATGGGTGATTTCGTTCTATAGTTTACAATACTTTAGATCCCACTATTTGTGTATTAGGTAGATACAATTGTATTGGTAAAGTACATTAGTAAAAAGCAGATAGGTAGTGCTTAATTTGAGTTATGTTAGAGGTAAAATTAAGATTATTTCTCCAAAGCTTTGATGTAGACTTTTGGCCTTTTGCAAATGTTATGTCTTCCGTCCAATATAATAGATAACTGTCCATTTTTTGTCTGTATTACAAGGATATATTTTATGTCCAATAGAGTGGATGTTGGTCTTTTTTTTGTCCAAATTATAAAAATATTAACACCAGGTCATTTATGTTAATTAATAAAGTTAAAGATAATGTATTAAGTAGATTGACTAAGGTCTTAAGTTAAAGGGTCACTTCTATAAAGCCATTGAGGTTAACAGTGACAGTGACTTAAAGATGTACAAGTTCAATCTGAGTGTTAAGGAAGCTATTGAGATTATTTATCTGGATAAGAAGCATGGATGCAAACTTGTGCTATTAGGCTGAAGTAATATTTTGAAATTAAATGAACATAACTTACTTGAGATTGCGAAGGAGAATGGAGTCTCATTCTAACTAACCCACCACCATCCCCACCTCTACCACTGACCTTTTGAAGGGGGTGTACACCTTAGATCTATGCGAGCGTATTTTTTGCTATAGCTTACATTTGCTACTCATAAAGAGGTTTTGACATAAACGATGAGACTCTTAAGTAAAAGCAACAAGTAATTCAAGTATATTTTTTTCTTTTAGACATTTGTGCCCTAATACCATGGCAGTTATTTTTACATCATTAGTTTTTCTAATTTGTATTCTCCTTGGAATCACATCTCATACATGTTTTAAAATAAATAATCAAAATCCCTTTAAATATTTTGCTTTTACATAATTATAAAACCCAATTTCGTATATCTCTTTCTTTTAATTGATGCAAATTAGCTTTTTCGCAATTTTTTTAATATTTTTATAACTTGGATTAGATGAATATAAACTAATTAGTATTCTTTTTTGGACTATGATGGGTGGTTCCGGTCAATAGTTTATAGTATTTTGGGCCTTACTATTTGTGTCTTAGGTAGATACTATTGTATTGGTATAGTATATTGGGTAAATGGCAGATAGGGTAATGCCTAATTTAAGTAATATTAGAGCTAAACTTAAGATTATTTCTCCAAAGATTTGATGTAGAATTTTTGTCTTCTGCAAATGTTATGTTTTATGTCTACCAGAGTGGATATTGGTCCAATTTTGGTCTATATTACAAGGATATGTTTTATGTTCAATAGTATGGATAATGATCCATTTTCTTTCTGAATTACAAGGATAATAACTCAGCTTCATTTATATTAATTAATAGAGATAATGTAATAAGCAGATTGGCTAAGGTCTTAAGTCAAGAGGTCTTTGGTGACCTTTTGGTCTTTGGTGACTTACCTCACCACCAGGCCAACCCCTTGGGTTAAGTCAAGAGGTCACTTCCATAAAGCCATTGAGGGTAATAGTGACCCAAAGATATACAAGTTTACTCTAAGTGTCAAGGAAACCGTTAAGATTATTTATCGGGACAAGAAGCATAGACGCAAACTTGTGCTATTAGGCTATAGTAATATCTCGAAGTTAGATCAACATAACTTACTTGAGATTGCAATGGAGAATGGAGTTTCCTTTTAGCACACTGACTCACTGCCACTACCACTACTACAGACCTTTTGAAGGGGTACATATCTTGGTTCTATACAGACGCATTTTTGCTACAGCTTACCTCTGCTACTCAGGGAGAGCCTTTAACATCGATGCAAAGCTACGGCAGGACAATGCAACGCTTAGACTTTTTATTAAAAGCGACAAGTAATTGAGGTATATGTTTTTCTTTTAGACCATTACACGCTAATACCATTGCAATTATTTTTTCATTTTTAGTTTTTTCTATTTTTATTCTCCTTGGAATAATTTCTCATACATATTTTAAAATAAATAATCAAAATCCTTTTAAATAATTTAATTTCATATAATTATGAGATCCCTTTTCGAATGTCTCTTCCTTTTGATTAATGCGAATTGGCTTTTTTTCCATTATTTTAATATTTTTTGCAACTTGGATTGGATAAATGTAAACTAATTGCTATTCTTCTTTAGACTATAATGAGTGGTTTCGATCTATAGTTTACAATACTTTGGATCCAACTATTTTTTATTAGGTAGATACAATTGTAGTGGTAGAGTACATTAGTGAAGGGTAGATAGGTAGTGCCTAATTTGAGTTATGTTAGAGCTAAATTTAAGATTATTTCTCTAAAGTTTTGATGCAGACTTGTTGTCTTTTGCAAATGTTATGTCTTATATCCAATATAGTAGATATCTGTCCATTTTTTGTCTGTATTACAAGGATATATTTTATGTCCAATAGAGTGGATGTTGGTCTATTTTTTGTCCAAATTACAAAAATATTAACACCAAGTCATTTATATTAATTAATAAAGTTAAAATAATGTATTAAGTAGATTGGCTAAGGTCTTAGGTCAAGGGGTCACTTTAATAAAGCCATTGTGGTTAATAGTATAGTGACCCAAAGATGTACAATTTCAATCTAAGTGTTAAGGAAACTATTGAGATTATTTATAATTACAAGAAGCATGGATGCAAACTTGTGCTATTAGGCTAAAGTAACATCTTGAAGGAGAATGGAGTCTCATTTCAACTAACTCACTGCCATCCCCACCACTACCACAGACCTTTTAGAGGTGGTTTACACCTTGGATCTATGCGGGCGCATTTTTTGCTATAGCTTACATTTGCTACTCATAAAGAGGTTTTGACATAAATGTTGAGACTCTTATGTAATAGCAACAAGTAATTCAAGCATATTTTTTTCTTTTAAACATTTGTGCCCTAATACCATGGCAGTTATTTTTACATTATTAGTTTTTGTAATTTGTATTCTCCTTGGAATCACATCTCATACATGTTTTAAAATAAATAATCAAAATTCTTTTAAATAATTTGCTTTTACATAATTATAAAACCTAATTTCGTATATCTCTTTCTTTTAATTAATACGAATTGGCTTTTTTGCAATTTTTTTAATATTTTTGTAACTTGGATTAGATGACTATAAACTAATTAGTATTCTTCTATGGACTGTGACGGATGATTCTAGTCTATAGTTAACTATATTTTGGGACCCACTATTTATGTCTTAGGTAGATACTATTGTATTGGTAGAGTATATTGACTAAAAGGCAGATAGGGTAATGCCTAATTTGAGCAATGTTAGAGGTAAACTTAAGGTTATTTCTCCAAAGCTTTGATTTAGACTTTTTGTCTTTTGCAAATTTTTTGTCTGTATTACAAGGATATTTTATGTCCAATAGAGTGGATGTTGGTCTATTTTTTGTATAACACTCCTTCTAGGCCTTATAGGAGACCCCGAAGAAGCGCTACATTGTAGTATTGGAGCTGTAATATACTTTTATGTGCTAGTTTACTAGGTGGGTTTGTTATTCATACATGGACTTTATTAAATACTTAGTCAAATTTTAACCTTATTTTTACGAAAATTTCGCCAGAGTTCCGCCTAGGAACGGACAGTTTATGAATAGTAACAGCGACTATACACTGGGATCCTACAAAGAAAAAGTCCCAAACACTTCGGCAGTCTATCCTTATACCCTCACTCCTCATATTGACCGAAAATAAACACTTCTATAATTTCAGTCAACAACTCAGTTCAAATCGCACAATTAAAAGATTACTAAGTATACAACATCCTAATATTTATCTAGGAGTATTATTATTATTTATATACATGCCACTGCTAATGTTTAATTACAAAAGTAAAAGGACCTTATACGTTGCTTGAGCTGCCGGTGACTTGGTATTGGAATCTACTAAATCTTTACCTGTTAACCTGCGAGTTACAGTAAATAACTCGCTGAGCAATAAAACCCAGTGGGTACCTTAACCTATAAAAGTAAATAATAAAATAAACGGTAAGTGTAAAGAATGTATAACTGTTGGTCCCTTGGGGCAACTAAGAGGGGGGTGAATTAGTTAGCTAATAAAAATTTTGGTTTAAGTGCGGAAGTTGGTGGTATAAAACTTTAATGGAAGTTTAGGAAGATTGAAAGGATAGGTTGATGAACAAGAGATTTATAGTGGTTTGGCTACAACTCAAGCCTACATCCACTTCTCCAATTCTAGAAAGAATTGGGTTCCACTATTCTTCAATAAGAATACAAGAAAGGTTTGGCAAGTTTACCTCAAACTTAGAGTTTATAGCTAACTCCTAGCTTTACAATCTTGAGTTTAAAGCTCACTCAAAAACTATCTAACACTCATAAGTTGAGTTTAAAGATCACTCAACAAACATTCATAACAAAGATGTTGAGTTTATAACTTACTCAACAAACTATACAACAAAATACATTTTGAATGATTAAGAGAGTGAAAGATGAAGAGAAGGTTGTTTACAAATAAAGCTCTTAGTGTTTTGTAATTGAATCAGTCTTCAAATGGCTATGTCAATGGGTATTTATACCCACAAGTGAGAATATAGCCGTTGCTCTTCTTGAAATCCATATATTCTGAATTTTGGCAGGTGTCTCGATCGAGAATCATGTGTCTCATTCGAGACACTTACATATTCTGTGTAACGGCTCTTTTCCAACAGCATTTTGCTGACGTGGCGCATAAAAAACTGTCCGTTGAAGTAGATTTTAAAGTGTCTCGATCAAGATGGCTGTGTCTCGATCGAGACAATGCTGTTGACAGATGAAACTCTGATGTCTCGAACGAGAACTATAGGACTCGAACGAAAATTAGGCTCTTGGAGTGTCTGTCTCGATCGAGAATCATGTGTCTCGTTCGAGATACAATCTTTGCCCAGATTGTCTCGATCGAGATGGATTGTCTCGATCGAGACACCAATTGTTCTTTTTTGAAAATGTGGAAGAAGACTTTTTTGTAGCCACAGATGTTAGCTTTCCATAGCCTTTTGAATCACCTCATTTGGACAAGTTATGGCGAAAATACTAACTGGTGCGCAGTGTTGAAATTTTGACATCTGTTGCGAAAAAGCAGTTGATCTTCAAGAACTTCAATTCTTTTGCAAGTCTAACTTTCATCTTCACTTGTTATGGTTCAAACTTGCTTGGAGCTATACTTAAACACTTAAAATAACATTAGTAAATCACAAGTTCAAGTGAGTTTGTCAAATAATTAAAATCGAGGGATTTTGGCATCCTGAGTCAACATTAATCTTATCTTCAAGCCTTAATTATGAAGTTTCTGTCAATTATTGATGATTTTACCATTTTACAGTGGTAAAATCGATTTACTGACTTTTACCCAACGTGGGTAAAATTTCACAAATATTTATATCCTATCAATATTATACTCAAATCGATCATCTTGATGAGTAGATTCCAAATATTAACTTTTCAAGACCAAATTCCGAGTCTAAAATTTATCGATGGTCAAAATGACCAAAATACCCTCAATGTCAAAAATTGCAATATTATATTTAAATCGACCGTCTTTTCGACCTAATTATTATCTATACATTTAAATCATCAAATTACCTTAAAATAATTCTTTCTTAAATTTTTATATGCTTAATTACCTATTAATCCAATAATTTTGGTAAATTTCCATTTAGTCCTTAAATTAATTTTTGGGCTGTGACAACGCATGTGTCTAGACTTGCCGTTATACAAAACATTTTGTGCTCTGTTAATCGCTGCTTGATTGTCGCAGTAAATACAGATAGCAGACACAAGCTTTGGCCATTCATGAATATCCTCTAAGAAATTTCGAAGTCATTCTGCTTGTAACGCCCCTTAACCCAATTATAAATAATTGAATTAAAGGACATCACATTACATATGAACATGGTATACAGATCATATTTTTTCTAAACTTATTACAAATTATGGATACAATTTTTTTTCTTCTCCTCTATTCTAACTTTACTTGTGCAGGCTTTGACTTCACAGTATATGCCAATCTACGTTCTTGTTCTGGTGGTACTCCAATCTTCTATGCTTCTTTCGGAGACCTACAAGTTCAGAATAAACCAAACTTACTAAGCGATTACGCTCAGTGGATACTTTAACTGAAGAAAAGCATAAATAATTTAAATGCTCATGCATGAATTTAAAAGCATAATTTAAATATTTAAACAACACTTAATAAAATATTCATCAAATCAAAATTACTCTTTAAAATAAATAAAATTATGTTATTTTAAAAATCTTACTTGACTAGTTTGATTAGCTTTACCAGATATTTAGATAAACCTACATTAATCAATTAATCACTTTATTTCACCAGATAGCTGACGCCAAATGACTACTTTTCTCACACATTGTTTCTTTCACCAAATGGCTACTTTTATCGGTCATCACCACAATCAATCACAACGGGCGTCGCCGTAATAAATTAATGGCCATAAACAAATCACCTGGAATGATCAATCAACTCTATATTGGTTCAGTTCAACTAAATCCTAGTAGAGCTTAAAACACTTTCCTCAAAATTTCCAATTTTTCAAAATCAATATTAAAATTCAACATAGATAAACATCAACACATTCAACTTTTATATTTATTCAAATCTCAAATTTTCATCAACATATTCAAATGAAATAATTATTAAAAATCATATTCTTCATCACCATATTTATTTCAAACATTATTATTTCCATAATCATTGTTAATTCTTAAACAAAATACTTTTATAAATAAATCTTTCTTTATTTAAAAATCTTATACATAAAATTATTTATTAATTTTTCCAAAATAAACTTAGATATCTTTTTTAAAATATTTGATATTAGTTGAAAATATTGCTTTTAGTAAAACTTTGTAAATAACTTGATTTTATAAAAAATATTTAGGTGGTATTTTATAAATATTTTGTTTAAAACCCAATTTATATATACTTATATTTACTTTAAAAACAACCATTTTTAGAAATATATCTTTTAATGGAATAATGATAATTTATTATCTTTCCAAAATATTTGTTTCTAGTACTTAACATAACTTGATCTAAATTTTAACTTTAGTATTATATATTAAAATAAACAAATAAATAAGTACATTAAATTGAACTTGCAAGATAAATGAATTATAATTAAATATCAAATTATTTAAAGCAAATAAAATAAATAAGTAATTATGAAAGTTAAAGTAAAAATGAATACCCACAAAATATATAGGTATATAGAAAAATAAATAAATTAAAGACTTGATAAACAAATTAAATAAATAAGCAAGTAAATAAATAAATAAATAAGTAAATAAATAAATCCCCACAATTTAAATGGGTCTTTAATGTTAAAATAATAATTAAATAATATAAGTAATAAAACACCACTAATAAGATGAGTATTTAATATATAGCATTGTTAAAATAATAATAGTAAATAAAACCCCACAATTAAAATAGGTGTTTAGTATATAACATTATTGAAATAAAAGTAATAGAATCCCTACAATTTTAATGGGTGCTTAATATTGAGCTAGTGTTATGAAATAATAAAATTAGTAAAATTCTACAATTTAATGAGTATTTAATATTAAAATAATAAAATAAAATAATAATAGTAGTAACATCCCACAATTTTAATGGGTGTTTAATAAATAATATTATTAAAATAATAAAAGCAATAAAATCCCAACAAATTAAATAGGTACTTAGTAAAGCATTAAAGTAAAAATAAAAGAAATAAATAAACTTAAAGAAAATAAATGAACTTGGAATAACAACTTAAATAATAACAAACTCAAATAATGATATCAAAATAAATGAAGAATAAACTTGAAAGTATTTTATTCAATGTTAAAGTATCAAACCTTATTTCAACTTGAATATTCTTATTTTTACCTTCTCCTTCCTTAATTTTTATCTTAATGATAAACACTCAAAATCTCTCAACTATAATAACTTCTCCAAACTTATTTTCACTCTAATGAACTTTAAGGATTGGGGTCTATTTATAGGTCTCAAAATAGTACCCAAATGAATTTTAGACCACAATTTTAATTAATTAACTTTTAATTAATTTAATCCAAATTATCTAATCTTATCTTCCACTTTAAAATCTCATTGATGGAGAATTAGATTCTTATCTAATATTATTTTTGGACCTTAATCATAAACTTTCTGCCAATTATTGACGATTTTTACCATTTTACAGTGGTAAAATTGATTTACTGACTTTTACCCAACGTGGGTAAAATTTCACAAATATTTATATCCTATCAATATTATACTCAATCGATCGTCTCGACGAGTAGATTCCAAATATTAACTTTGCGAGACCAAATTCCGAATCTAAAATTTATCGAGGGTCAAAATGACCAAAATATCCTCGGAGTTGAAAATTGCAATATCATACTTATAACGATCGTCTTTTTGACCTAATGATCGTCTAGACATATAAATCATCAAAATACTTTTAAAATAAACCTTCTTTAAATTTTTATATGATTAATTACCTATTAATCCAATAATTTTGATAAATTTCCATTTAGTTCTTAAATTAATTTTTAGGCTATGACACTGCTTCTTCTCCTGCTTTATCCAAAGCTACAAACTCAGCTTTCATGGTGGATCTAGTTATGATCGTTTGTCTTGAGAATTTCCATGACACAGCTCCTCCTCATAAAGTGAACACTTATCTACTTGTTTCTTTGGAGTTTTTAATGTCAGCAATCCAGCTAGCATCAAAGTATCCTTCCACTACTGCAAGATCTCTTGAATAGTCTTATAATAGCCTTCCAGTGAATCTCCCCTGGATTACTGATATACCTGCTTAAATTGCTTATAGTGAAAGCAATATCAGGTCTTGTACAACTCGAAAGGTACATTAGACTGCTTATTACCCTTGTATATTGCACTTGATTTATGCCTTCACCTTTATTTTTGGATAAATATTGACTAATATCTAACGGAGTTCTGGCTACACCAGAATCACTCTTGTTAAACTTATCAAGTATTTATCCACATAGTGTGACTGAGATAAAATGAGACTATCAGGTGAACGTTTAACTCGAATGCCTAAAATCACATCCGCTAGTCTCATATTTTTCATGTCAAATTTAGAATTTAACATATCATTGGTACTTTTTACCATTTTCTTATTGTTCCCCACAATGAGTATATCATCAACATACAAACATAGGATAACATATCATACATCTGTAGTTTTGACATAAACACATTTGTCACACTCGTTGATCTGATAACCACTAGTTATAATAGCATCATCAAATTTCTTATGTCATTGTTTCGATGATTGCTTTAAACCATATAAAGATTTCACCAACTTACATACTTTCCTTTCTTGACCTGGAGCTACGTAGTTTTCTGGCTGCTCCATGTAGATTTCTTCTCCAAGATCTCCATTCAGAAAGACAGTTTTTACATCCATTTGATGTACTTCAAAATTTCACAAAACGGCGATTGAAAGAATCATCATAATGGATTTCATTCTCAACACAGGAGAATAAGTATCCAAGTAATCAAGACCTTCCTTTTGTTTATAACCTTTTATAACTAATATGGTCTTGTACTTATCAATTGTTCCATCTGCCTTCATTTTCCGTTTGAAAATCCATTTGGAACTTAATGGCTTGGTTCCTGGAGGGAGATCCACTAATTCCCACGTATGATTCTACATGATGGAATCAACTTCACTCCTTATGGCTTCTTTCGACAAGGGGCTTTCTGTTGAACTCACAGCTTCACTGAAGGATTGAGGTTCTACCTCTAGCATATAGGTTAAAAAATTTAGTCCAAAAGATTTTTCTACCTTTACCGTTTTACTTTTTCTAGGCTCTACCTTTAACTCTGCATCATCCTCCAATTGAGAATTCTCTTCAACCACTTGTTGAAGATCTTCAGAATTTTCAACATCCAGTTGTTGAATATAATGACTATTTTCCTTTTTAATAGTTTCATTAGACCGTTTAGATCATGATCCAGTGTCTCTTAGTTTACATGGAAACACATTTTCAAAAAACGAGGCATCCTTCGATTCCATGATAGTGTTCTTGTGTATCTCTGGATTTTTAGATTCATGCATAAGAAATCTATATGTATTACTATGTTTTGCATATCCAATAAAGATACAATTCACTGTCTTTGGACCAATCTTTATTCTTTTCGGTAACTGAGCTATTACCTTTGTAAGACACCCCCACACTTTCAAGTAATTATAGGAAGGTTTCCTACCTTTCCATAATTCATAAAGAGTCTGTTAGGTTTCTTATGGGGTACTTTATTTAAAAGGTAATTAGCTGACAAAATAGCTTCCCCCACAAGTTTTGTGGCAACCTAAAACTTGTTAGCATTGCATTTATCATTTTTTTTAACATACGATTTTTACGTTCAGCTAAACCATTTGATTGAGGAGAATATGGTGGTGTTACTTCATGAATAATACCATATTGGGAGCAATACTCACCAAATGGTACTACGTATTCACCACCACAATCACTTCTTACCATCTTAATTTTCCTATTAAGTTGGTTTTCTACTTCTTGGTTATAGAAAATAAATTTTTCTAAAGCCTCATCTTTGCTCTTAAGCAAATATACATAACAATATTTTGTGCTATCATCTATGAAGTTAATAAAATATTTATTCCCTCCCCTAGATTGAACAAGTTTCAAGTCACAAATATCTGTATGTATAAGATCAAGCGGTTTTGAATTTTTTTCAATAGAATGAAATGAAGATCTAGTTAATTTTGTCTCAACATAAATTTCACATTTATGTTTTTTTATTAATTTCAAACGAGAGTATATGATTTAAATTAATCAATCGTCATAACAAATCATAATTTACATGTCCAAGTCTACCATGCCATAAATCATACGACACAACCATATAAGAAGAAGAAGCGTTATTCTTATTCATTTCATTAGATTTGGACTTACAAGAGATATAATTAAATTTGAACATCCCATTACATTCATATCCCTTGCCCACATACATACCTCCTTTAGACAAAATAAATTTCTAGAACTCAATCACAGTCTTGAAGCCATGCTTGCTTAAAAGGCTCCTAGAAACTAGATTCTTTTTTATGTCTGGAACATACAACACATTCTGTAATTTTACTTCTTTGCCAGAAGTCATTTTCAGAATCACCGTTCCTCGTCCCTTGATCACTGAAACAGCTTCATTGCCCATATAGAGCACCTCTCCATCATCATTAAGAGTCAATCCAGCAAAAGACCCTCTATCACAGTAAACGTGGTTTGTAGCACCAGTGTCGAGCCACCACTCTCTTTGGTTCGAGTCAATTAAGTTGATCACAGAAATGACAGCACAGAGGTTGATGTCAGACATATATTTTGCAATTGCATCCACAACATTGGCCTCATTCTTATTGATCTTTTTAGGTTGCCTACAATTAGAGGACTTGTGTCTTGGCTTACCACAATTTTAGCATTTCCCATTAAACTTTGATTTCTTAGAAATGCCTCCTTTAGGTCCTAACTTGGATCCAGCAGGCTTTTTGCCCTTCTTAAAATCTTTTTTGACCTCCATAATATTAGCCTTAGCCTCATGTTGGCTTGAAGCAACATGGTTTTTATTTTTTGACTTTCGGTTGTCCTCCTTAATCCAGAGTCGGACTATTAGTGTAACACCCCAACCCACCTTACAAATAAGACAAGCTGTGATGTCACAAACACTGTAACTTACATCATACTCGGCTAATTAATATAGTTTTTTTTTACTTTACAACATAACATTAGAGTAGCTTACATATATTTTACAATTACTACAGTTCCTAACTTATTTATCTGCATAATAACCTGCTTATAGCACTACAATTTACAACATATATAAAACAGGTGTTTTGCATAACATTTAGTTCAGTTACATGCCATATTACAAAAGACAGAAGTTTCTTCCAAACAAAATGTCCTCTGGGAACTCTCCAGGAATCTACAATTCCTCAGGCTCATCATCTATAAGCGGACCTGCGAGTTATAGAAATAACTCGCTGAGCAACTCCATGCTCAGTGGGTACAATATATAAACAGTAATGTTTAAAACCAGTTGACGAATTCCTTTCATGAAATTATACTATATATAATCATATAAAACAGTTGTCAATTTGCAAACAGTGCCTTCACACAAAATATGTACATCTAAAATTACTTAGCATATTTAATATGTTAACATATTTTTACTCTACTGATCATACTGGATTCCAATATAAGATTAAAGGCTGCATTCCGTATAGCCATTTAGACTATAACGCAAATGCAATTCATTACCCAGTATCCCGCAAAGTCATTTAGACAGTCGGCGATACTAATTCATTACCCAGTATCCCGCAAAGCCATTTAGACAGTTGGCGATACTAATTCATTACCCGGTATTGCGTAAGCCATTTAGACAATACGCCAATACAATCAATTCAATTGCATAATTCATAGCAGTCTCCTGTACAGGATCTGCCCATATGTCGACATGTTCTTATATCTAGGTTCCACTAATCAAGTAAAGTTAAATACAATTTCCTATTCATTTATAACATATCATTTTCGCTTTCAATAACCACAGTACAGTAATTTAATAAAATTCAATTAAATTATTCAAATATGCTCAATAAGTTTTTCTCATGAAGTTCTATCATTTTCTCTTACTGCGCTGGTACATTGCGTCTGCAATTACCGCGTCAATGTAACAAAGCAATTTCCAAATAATTTACAACTCGAACACACATTCGAGAAAACACAAATTAATTCTCAAAAGCAATTAAAAATAATAATTACTAAAAATAATGATGGAAAAACAAATTCAGTTTAAGTACTATTTAGTACCAAACCTGATATTCAGTCCGCCTTGATTTTCTATGCGTAATTTCTCAGTTTCCGCGCTCTCCGTCAGTTTCGGGTCCTATAAATAATAATTAAATATTTTTCGTAAGTCTATTAATTAATTTCGAATCCTAAAATATTCTTACTCAGCTAATTAGTTCAAATTGTCCTTTCGTTGGATTTAATTGAACTATTTTATAAGTTCTGGGGTCAATTTGTAATTTTCGGAGGGTCTAATTGTGTCCAATTATAAGTTTTGGGGCCAAAATCTAATTAAAATTAAGCCTAAGGGTCATTTTATAAACTGTCGGACTTAATTGCTCAGCCAAAGTCAATTTAGGGGTCAATTTGTAATTTCCAGGACCTGTTTGAAACGCAGCACAAAGTTTCTGGGTCACTTTCATAATTTCATTGAAAATACAGTGAGGGTTCCGGAATTTTACCTTCGTCTTCCGCCCGACGCCAAGCTTACAGTCGAAGCTTCAATGGCGGCCGTCGATCCCTGTATTTTTCGGCGACGAGCAAGCACCCAATCGCTTCCTTTCTTCACGGCGGTTCTAAAGGTGGTCTTATCTCCATCGACCGATGCGTATGGCGGCCGAAAAATCCCTCGAAAGATTTTTGCTTATTTTGGTCGAAACGACCTCCTCCGGCAATAGTTCGAAGCGATTGATACTTCTAAACTACTCTACTCACTCCGAGGAATCGATTGGTACAATTAGTTTTAAGTTCTATGCTCGATTTTAAGAAATCACGATTTTCACTTTTGAGGTCTCGACGGTTTCTGTTTTTCCGAAATTTCTCGAGCTATTTTGGACGATTTTCGATGATTTTGGTACCAAAATTCTCAGCATTCAATTCTC
>CATIWJ010053606.1:0-68447 GCA_949640765.1 Croton laevigatus | reverse complement strand
CACTAGGCCACCTCTTGGGCTTACATACTATACTGAATGTAGTAAAAGTTGAAAGAGAAGTTTAGGTCGGGTCTTTGATTGAGCGGAGCCTTTTTGTCAACATCTACCAACAGGTTAGCTGTTGGATTGTGCATGTCCACCAACTCCCTTTGTCTTCCCTTCTTCTTCATTTGGTCATGTTTGGCGACTTACATTGACCCGGAGGAGAACCGCTTATAATTATTGTTCCACTTAATGTATTAATGATCTAATTAATATCAGAATTATGTATTAAAAACAACACTTTGCAGCTTACTTTGTTGCTGGAAGTGACATTGGAAAATTTACAATGAAAGCTGTGGATGATGTTCGAACCATAAACAAGAAGGTTCATTTTCAACCATCTTGCAATTTCTACAACATGAATGAACTTGCTGCTTTATGGGAAAACAAAATTGGAAGAACTCTTCCCAGATCTACGATTTCTGAAAATGATCTTCTTGCTGCTGCTGCTGGTTACTTTCTACTCTCATTTCTAATTTTCCTGCTAATTAAACAAACAAAATTTCGTATTCATGTCGATACTTTATTTACGCAGAAAATCGAATTCCAGAGAGTATTGTGGCATCAATTACTCATGACATTTTCATTAGAGGTTGCCAAATCTTTTCCATTGAAGGTCCTGATGATGTTGATATTGCCACTCTGTATCCTGAGGAAACCTATCAAACACTGGACGAATGTTTCGAAGAATTTCTTGTTAGATTAAATGAGAAAAATGAAATTACTACTGTTGCTCCAAAACCAATTGGAAATGAGAAGACTGTGAGAGATGAAACTGCTGCAATGGTTGAACAGCTCACAGTCACACCAACCTGTGCTTAGCTTCCTGGCTTTGCTTGCCGTCAGAAATAAGATAGTAGAGCTCCAAATTATATGCTAGGATTCCTTCAACCTCGATCGTATTGCCAATTATATTTATTTTATATAATGTTTATTTGTTGTTGTTTGCCTCCTCAGACGGAAAATTCCTCCCACTTGCAGTTTATGAGAATGTAATGTAATTGCAATTTAACTGTTATTGAATAAATAAAATTATCGCTGTGTTGTCTTCTTGACGTTTTCTATACAACATGAAATCAATCAAACAAATTATGCATTAGTAAAATCAATTAAGGAATGATTTGGTTTTACAGTCTTCTGATTAATCAGAATATTACAAGCCCACAAAAAAATGGACACCAATCTAGTATTTATCAAAAGAATCCAACCAATCACAGATGTTTCTAAAAGAGACGACACAAACTATTGTAATAAAATTGTTGGGCTCTGACAAGTCAATGTTCTTGGTCATCGCTTTCACAAACATGATTATTGAACATGGATTAATTAAACCCGAAACTGTGATCTTCTTTCTTCTCTTTGCTTGCTTCATCTAAAACCATGTGAGCAGCAAGGAAGCTTTCTAGGAATGCTGTGGATACACTGCAACTACACATCATATACAGGCAGTCTCTCTTCAATTAAGACGCGGCAGATCGGACACTTTTTACACTTCTCACAGCAAGTGCTGGAATTCATGCAATATAATTGCTTCAGAAAATGAATGTTTCGCATTTAGATTATTAGGACAGATATATTGTACCTGCAAAGTACATGATGCCGGCATGGAAGCAGTACTATGTTAATTTGTTCCTCAAAGCAAACTCTGCATAGGATTTTTTCCTGATGGATGTTCATCACCAAGTCAATTGTCAGAAATGAGCAACTGAAGATTTGAAGAAATATAAAGATGAAAAACTAGCTCTTGTGTTGACTTAATACATTTTGAAGTCTTTCGCATTCCTGCTGGCTAAATTTCGTGATTTCTGTTTGCTCGCCTAATGCAGCTTGCAATCTCCAAATCTGTAAATAAAAGGATTGAGTATTTGAATCTTCTTTAACTTTAATTGAAGGGAGCATATAAAGTAACAAAAACTTGCAAACGGAGAGAATGATACAAATAATAAACCTCCTCAACAAGTTCAGATTTGGGCATCTTCTTCACAACATCTGGTGAGAATGTGTTGTAGCTGAATAAATAAGAATAAAAGGAAATCAGACACCACCTCTGTAGTTTAGAAGTAACAAAAATCACATTGGAAATATGACTTGACGACAGAAATTCCAACCTAAAAACTAAATAACAGCATACAAAACATACCCTGAACATCCAGGATAATACAGTCTCGCCTGCTCCTCTCTGCTTCCTTCATCAATCGACCACCAACCCAGTAACCTGTTATGAGAATGAAACCTAAGCAATGAGAACTGCTAGATAGCAGTAGAATTTTAATCATAACCCATGCAAGATTACAAGTGCTTAACTAAACAACATCCAAGTTTTAACTTGCCAACCTAAATCATTACCTTGATCCATGGTGCAAAAACCCGAGAAAATCACTGACTTGGGATGCAATAGTTAAGTAGCTACCAGAACCAGCTCCGCCACGTAGTAGAATAATAACTTTCTCCACCAATTTATAAAAAGCAAACAACACCCCAGCTCCTTGTATCAAAAAAAGGGGAGCAAAAAGAACTGGAAATGGAATATGTTCAGCACCAGGAGGTGTACCCTGATATTGCGCAAACAGAAAGACCATGTTTTGTACGAGTGAACTTGGGAAAAGGGTTAAAAATTATAGTGAAGTTATGTTTGAGAACTGGTCGTACCTCCAAACGCATAAAAAGCATAACCTGGAAACCAATAAAAGGAATTTTCATAAAATGTCCACCAATGTCCTGCAGATTGCATATTCTGCTGCTTTGATGGTCTTCATCTGAAGAAACTATGAAGCCTCCATTCCAGTCGATATATCTTATGTTCATGGAAGAAGCAGATCCAATATGTGAATGCCTATGAATTGCTGGATTGTGCCACCTTGTACAAACAAGAAAAGCAAAACACTCTGCAATTCTGTAAAGATAAATTATCATGTCAGCAAGTACCAGCGCTAGAAAACAATAACAATATGCAAATCATCAGACTGCAGTTAAAAAAGAATGAAAAAGCATACCCATAATTTATAAATAGGTCCCACCATCCAAGAGCTGCCACATCGCCTGCATACAAAACAAGGTTGCCAGAATGGAGTTGTAAAGCTATGCTAAGACAAAATCTACATTAAAGCATACAAGGAGCATTACAAAGCACATTGAATTTTTTTGAGCTGCTTTAAAAGGTAAATGTTTGTAGTTTTTTTTAAGTGTGCATCGTGCACACATCAACGAGCAACCTGCAACCTATGTTGTAAATTCTATAATTGGTTGACTTGAAACTAAGCTAAGACTTATGAGGACCACTAAGTTACAATTAAACTAACGAATCATTATAATCTTTTGGCAATACAGGATAACCTAAATAAATAATGAAACATAAACAGAAGGCAAAGAAAAACAAAAGAAAAAGAAAAAACAACTACCCGATTCACCCAACCCATGAGAAATCTAACAATAAAATTGATCTTGTATCCTCTTTGAGACAATGAAACCACTACTTGTTCAACAGGAATGTAAAGAAGAATAATCCATTGTTATGCAACAAAAGCCATGACAATCAGTTGAAAAATAAAAAAAAAGTAATGCAGTACCAAGAAATGGTTGTAACAAGTGAGGGACGTGAGCTCATCTGTCTATCTTGGTGGATAACGAGTGATGGCGAGGTGAAGAAAGAGGGCACAAATAGGGTTGCATATTTGGGCAGGAATTTTCATCTTTAATGTTGCGAGTATCATTTGGATATGACAATTGGAAATAATTTTGTGAGTTGTCAATGAGTTTTTAAGAGCAGAGAGAATTACCTCCTAACGTAGGTGAATCAGCCACCCATGTTTAAAATGGCATGCTCTAGCAGATGCCCATCTCATATCATAAGGTTGGTCAAACAATTCGACTTGAAAGAATAAAAGTCAACAGCATTTATATGAAATTTCAGAGCATACTATATGCCCTCTAATGTTTGCATATCCTAAATCACAATCTCTTTAACTGGACCAGAATTCTCCTTACTCCCCCTCACCTTTCCTCCAGCGTTATTTTTTAACAGGGAAACAGGGTTGAATTCATTATCTACAGGATTTCTATCTTGGGCAGTTTGGATTTGGACATAACCTGATTCCCCACCCCCATCCACACTCAAAAAAAGAGCATGGTCGAATGTGGGCAGAGAGAAGACAGAACGACACAACCATCACACAACTGCATAACAAAAATTCCAGAAAAGAGTAGCATCTATTGGATTCGAAGCTAGTAATGTGTATTGAGTTCAAATATCTTGGATGAAAGACACAGGCCTATGTTGGAATTAACTGCTTCAAAGACATGCAATTATAAGTAAATACAAAAAGTAAAAGCATGTCACTAGCATACTATACAGACAACTTGTGATTGATAGAGAAATAAAAAACTTTACCACATAGCTTAAGAAGAGTGAATATCGTTGCAGCCAAGAAGAAGACCATAGATATTGCAACCCAAAAGTGCTAGAAACCAAAGATTGAAAATATGGTATCAACATTCATAGAGTAGAAAAGAAAATATTCCAATTGCTAGCATATTATATTCCTACAAATGTCATAAAAACACGCCTGGTCATAATAATCACAATATTTGACCAGGTTAACTTTCACATGTAGTTTTCCCTTGTTTTCTAACTGGTTCACGTGAAAAATAAACAATGAAACTTTGGAGATGGTACAGCATGCAAGGTTTGTTATTTAGCTTAGATTTTGAGTCTATTTAAAAAGCTAAATGAATACGATTTGGTTGGACAATAAAAAAACTGATAGTTTTAAGAAGAAAATTAAATAAACATAAAAGAAGAATCTTTTAAGGCAGTTCACAGTGCTGGTTAAGGCATCTGTCTGTGAACGATAAAATAGAAAAGTAAGGTTTCTCAACTAACTTACTAAGACATGAAACAAAAGGTTCCAATTGGCATCACAATTAGTTATATGGAACCTACAAAGAAATGTAAATTGCTGGAATTCTATTGATAAAAAAACTGATTATAACCATTGGTAGCACTGATTGCTTACCACAGTGTAGCATATATATATATATATATATATATATCTGAAAACAATACATAAATTCGAAAAGGGTTCTAAACTTACAGGAAGGGTCTCCCATATAGCTTCATCACTCATGCTTTCTTCATCTCCAGGCATTAAAGCTCTACACATCCTATAGTCAAAAACCATATTGGAAAAATGTTTAATAAGCCATAAAATTCATTTGCTGAGATAAATCGTTACACAGCAGCATGATGCAAACAATTGACCTAAAGAGTTCAGATTGTTCTCTACTACTGCCAGAGGCAGATACAGAGTAGAAAAGAGAATTAAAAAAATAGAAAAATGTAAATGATGGAAACGTACCTTATATTATCAATCAAGATTGCAGCTTCAAATGATAACAGAGGGAGAAAAACAATCTTCAAGCTTACAACTGCCACACATTGAAGCCATTAAGCTTAACAAGGTCTGAATAAGTTTAAAGCACACTAATATCTTCCTCTTCAAGAAATAGTAACATTCTGACCTTAGAATGCTGATAAGGGCATTTGTGAAGCCCATTGGCAATAATAGGAAAAAGAATGCTTCGGTTAAATAACATGGCTTAGAGACAATTTGCATTCTTTAACACAAAAGGAAATGAAAGGGGAAAAGAAAATAAAAAAGAGATAATTAAAATGGAGGGTTTGTTGCTACGGATTCAGCCACTCACCATAACTGTCCTCTAGACGTATGCAAAGGAGTAGCTCAAAAGCAATAAGCAATGGAGTTGCCAAGACAGTATGAAGTGGTGCCCACTGTAAGAGACAATATGTTTTGTTATGTAATTGATGACTATAATGGATTGAAGAACTGACAGAATAACATAATAAATTGTCACAACAGAAAGTTGATAATTAAGGAGTCATACACGGCGATCATTAGGCATCGATGGAGCAGGCAAGGAAAATCGGCCACGTGCTACCACTGCATGAAATAGCCACAGAGGGGAAAAAATAATCCTGCATGATCAAAACAAAACATTGAACTTGCAAGTTATTAACTTAAAAATCATCAGCCTGAAAAAAGTATGCCACATATATTGAATATTGATTACATGTTCAAGCTTTTCAAGTTTTCATTAGCCAGCCACAAAGACAAAGGAAAAGCAGGATTGAAAACATAGGAAATAGAGTTGTATCCAACTAAGAGAAACAAAATTCACCCATAAAAATTGTTTCAATGCAGTCCAAGTTCACTAAACTCAACACTTACGTTATACTGTGGCATCATAACAGTAAGAGTGAAAAGAGAGCTCCTACCAGAATGCCAACAACCAATGTGGTTAATCAAGCACCACATCTTTCCATTTCAAACACATTGCTACTCATCAACTAGTGGGGCTGCGAGCCGAGCCGAACACTGGCCTGTTCGAGCTCGGCTCGTTTATTTGACAAGCTCGAATTCTAAGTTCGAGCTCGGCTTGTTTGTGAAACGAGTGAGCTCGAGCTCGGCTCGTTTATTTAACGAGCTCTAATTTAAGCTCGAGCTCAGCTCAGCTCATAAGGTCGATAGTTTTCGTGCTGCTCGAGCTCGGCTCGTAAACTTGAGCTCGAAAGCTCATTAAGAGTTGTTCGCAAGCCTGTTTGCGAGCTAGAGCTTGTTTACGAGCCTGTTCGAACTATTTGCGAGCCTGTTCGAGCTCGTTCGCGAGCTCGAACTCGTTTACATATAAACAATACAGCTCGCGAACATGCTCGTTTGTTCGCGAGCATGTTCGAGCTCGGCTCGTTTATTACAAGAGCTCGATTATTGAGCTCGAGCTCGGCTCGTTTAGCTGACGAACGAACTCGTACGAGCATTTAACGAGCCGAGCACTGAGCCGCTCGCGAGTAGTTTGGTTCATTTACAGCCCTATCAACTAGCATTTTCATCTTCTACTTTCTAAAATTTATAACTAACACCTGACAGTAGCAAGTTATCACAAGGAATTTGGTAGATTAGAGCTAAATGTCGGATTGAATATGAAATTGCAGTTCTCATGCGAATGGTGTAATGAACTCATTGTGTTTAGTTCAATCGGTCCTACTTAAGTAAAAATCTAATTATTGATTATCTTTGATAGAAATATCAACAAACAAACAGATAATAACAAATTAAAAGTAATCAATAAAGGAGTTGAAATTTAAATACTTCCCATTTAAAATTTACGAAATTAGGAAATCAACAACCAATGACATTCAAAATGTACATAATAATCCAGTAAACAGAAAAGGCCCTGAATTTATCCTCAAAAACCCAGAAATTTTTACTCTCAATCCACACAAGTTGTCGCTACACCATCTAATATTTAAAGGGGAAATAAATAACAAGAAGGTAAATAAATTAAACGAGATTTGTATTCAAAACATGCCATTAAAAACAATAAAGTTACGAGCTTTCTTCTTTAACAATTACCATAGACAATAATAGGGGAAAAGAGGGAAAAAAAAAAAGAAATAGATGAGCAAGAAAGAAAACGAACCACCAAGAGTAAGACACTGTACACTGAAGCCTGAGAGCAAGCAAAATCGTGAATGAAAAGAGCAGAGAATGGGCAACAAGGGCCTGTAAAGACTTGGCCACTCTCCTCCAGCTCATTATCACTGTTCTTTGAACCAACATATTTCCCAATTCCAATTGCAGAGAATTGAATTCCCCTTCAAATTTTCCACTCTGTGAATTTGAAGCTTGAGAGAATAAATCTTCGGAAAGGAATTGAACAAAAAAAAAAAGAAATATCAAACGGAAGTTTCAAATAGAGAATGACATCAGAAACAGAGACTTTTGTCCTAAATGACTTCGCTTTCACGCCAAAGTAAGGGCTACAGAGTACTCTGCTATTTGGTCTTTTTATTCTTTTAAATAAATATGTATTTATGTTATGAAGTAAATAATTAATGCTTTTGTATCCAAAAAAAAATAATTAATGCTTTTAGTTGGGCAACTTTTTAATGGACCAATTTGACCATGGATTTTCAGTAAAATTACCACTTTTTCTGGTTCCATATTTGTGGATAATTAGATAGGGCGGAGGGCATTTTGAGAAAAACAAGTTTAGCGAGCGAAAACAAAAGTAGTTTGTTGAGTTGAAGTTGTCCATTATTGGGGATAATGATTTATAAATTGTTTGAAGTGGAATGATTATGATTTTTATGTTTTGGGTTAACGGGGAATATACATATAGGAGAGGAGATGGGGACACGTGTAAAGCATGTGAAATAATTTGACTTTGGTTGCTTGAATTTCAATTGAAAAGAAAGATTAAGAAAGTTTGGATTTTGATATCCTATTTGTTAGGCTGCTAAATTTTTGGTTTCTTGAAAAATTTATTCATTAGAACATGTGATTCCATATCTCCTTTTTCTGTATTACAAATATAATAATAATAATAAATAAGATTATTGTAATAAATTCGTTCAAAAAAAGATTATTGTAATAAATATCATAATTTATAATTTAATTTTAAATAGATAGCACCTATATTTGTTCTCTACTAAAGTAAAATCACCCTAATAAATATATCTTCATTCTATAAGTTAACATTACCATGAGAAAAGAAATCCACATGTTGTCCTAATTTTTAATAATGCATCCCAATGTTGAAAATTATAATAAAAATGTATTTCAACTTTAATTTATAAAAAAAATCGAAACTTACAAAAATATATTAAAAATATATCTCTTATCGAAATTAAGATATTATGACAATATTTATGTATTAAACAGGTGGATTTAAAAATAATATTTTTTGAACGTTGAAATAAAGGACTCCATGTAGAATAGGTAGATTCAAAAATAATAATATTTTGAGCGTTGAAATAAAGGATAAAAATAAAATTTTTCAAACATACTTCATCTTAAAAAAAAAATTAAACTATTAGACAATTATTGAAAATATTTTATAATTATTATACTTTATATTGCTATTTAAATATAAATAAATTTCTCAAAATTCCCTACAATTCTGATTGTAAATAATAGTATTGGATACCTGTACAAATTATTTAAGTGAAAAAAAAATTATGAAAAGGAAGTTCAAACCAACTCTTATTAGTTGAACTGCCAAAAAATATAATTATTTGACAGTAGAATAATTCAAATAATGTCATTATGGGACTTTATTTTTTATAATAATCGTTTAATATTTATTATATTTTGATTACTACAAAATTCAGTACTGTTTATATAATTCATACTTCAAAATATGAAGGTTTTTTATATTTAAAAACAAAAACAAGTAATGATGCTTATTATCGTCAATAATTTAGTTTGTTAGTGCTCGTCCAATAATTGACAATTTTTTTATGAGATATTAATAAATAATAATGGCATGATAATGTAAATAAGACATACATAATGCATTAAAAGAAGTCAAATGGCAATAATAGGGAAATATCATATATTCCCATTAAAATATTCAATTTTTTTTTTTCACTTAAAAATTGTCCCTTAGATTTGTCAACTTTTCTTGTCATGTATTTTCCATCTTCATGTTATAAATCGAAGACCTCGAAAGACTTTAAATGTCATGACTAGCGTGCAGCTAAATTAGAGTATGTAAAATGATCTACTTAATTGTCTTCATCAACTACTTAAGTCTAAATTTACTAGCCTATAATAGTTGACTCAAGTTAACTAATTAGTTAGGACTTTTCCCTTTTGCATATAATGTTTTCGTTGTGACACACACAAATCTCGCCAGGCGAGGTAATCGCACTTCCAATTGGTGACTAGCTCTAATACCATTTTTATCATGACCCAATCCGAGGACCGCGACCGGCATGCAGTTAAACCAAAATTTGATCGCACAAGCCTGCAAAATGATCCATTTAATTGCCTTCGTCAATTACTTCGGCCCAAATACACTGGCTTAAAATGATTAATCTAAATTGACTAAGTAGTTAAGCTGTTTAACTTATATATCATATTAAATCTCTATCAATATTCGATGTGGGATTTCACAAACCTCCCCCTTTTGTGCACAACGTTCTTGTTGTAACACACAAACATAAATCTCACCCAGCAATACAATCACACATCCGGCTGGTAACTGGCTCTGATACAATTATTGTCACGACCCAACGGCTGGTGACTGCTCTGATACTATTATTGTCACGATCCAACCCGGTCGCAATTGACGTGCAGCTGATCGGAGTCTGACTACAGAAGTCTTTAAAAATAAATAACTAGGATGCAAGTTACTAAAAAAAGCACCATCTAAAAATTTCGTTAATTATAATTACAAAATCAAATAGACTAAACTTTATACAATCTGGAAATCAATCTAGAATATAAGACTAAACAAAACTAACTCGACTCGAATGCTCAGTTCAAGAAGAAAGAATTTATGCCTCACTGCAACGGAATATTAAAAAATCTGTAGAACAGACTATATAGGTGTGAGCATTCTATAAGTCTATGACTGACAGGAAAAACAATCTAAACAAAATATCAGAAACAACAATCTAAACAAAATATCAGAAACAATCTAAACAAGTATATCAATCATAGACAATTCAAATATGGTAGTGTGTCAGGACCATCAATTATGCCGAATAAACTTCCACCCATATATATATATATATATATATATATATATATATATATGTTAGCAAATAGCACATCACAAGTAATTATATACACCCATAGAACTTACCTTGAAAACTGATATAAGAGAAACACCCGTTTTTCAAATAAACTCAGAGATGGATAACTACCTAATGATAAACAAAGAATTAACGATACTCCTAAAACAATGCGAATATGTATGCTCATGAATGTAATGAATTCATGCAATCAAATAATTTTTTAAACTAATAATTAAGTTATTCAAATGCATAATCAAAATCAACATCAAACTCAAAATAAATTAAAATAAACTATTGCCATTAAATTTGAAGCACCAAAAGCAACATCATTAAATTTCCCAAACTCATGCTCATTCGATCTTATAAAACGGTGAAACATCTCCAAAATTATAAATTTTTTTGAATTACAACTTAGTTTCATAAAAATATAATTTAAAATTAAATTTCAGGATTAAAATACTTGTTTGAAGGTTAAGCTTAATCAATTTTATAAAAACTATAATTAGGAAGTGGATAAAAAAAAAAGAGTTTATCGATAAGAGTTCATATAACAATACCTATTTCAAAAATTCATAGGAAATAATCTACTTATTTGAAAATTCTAAAATTTCGCCATACCCTACTTCAAAACCTTATCAAAATCACTACAAAATTTTAGAATTTTTAGAGATTCTAAGTATCTCAAATCAATTTTATAATAAAAACTAAATCAATACAAATATTCAAATAACAACAGTTTAGAAGTCATTTTATTTGACAAATAAAAATATTCTAAAATGACTCCAAATTATTTTTAAGAAAAACTAGACATTTGGATGAACAATATATAAAAATTTTAGACTAATTGAATTTTTCTGCAATTTATTAAAAATCACGCAAATCTAGGGATGGGTGTGGGGTGGGGGTGGGGATACATTTTCCATCCCCATCCCTATCCCCATTCCACATATATAATTTATTCCTCATCTCCATCTCCATTCCATTCACGGGGATAATTTTTTTCCAATTCCCATCTCCGCTGAGATCTCCATTTTCGTGTGGTTCCCCAATCCCCTTTTCAAATTTTAAAAAATTATTAATATTAATTTTTTCTCCATTCCATCTCATTCACGAACAATATATTAAAAATTGAGCTTAACCAGATTTTTATGGAATTAATTAAAAATCATCAAAGTTTCCTTTTGAAATAATACAAAAAACAGATTTTTGTTCTAAAAAGGAATAATTATAAAAATTTGACTTTATATACAAAATCACCAAAAATCAAACCCCAAAAACTCAATATCAATATAACAACCATGTTTTGATCAGAAAATAAAAAAAAATTAAAGGAAAAAGTAAAATAAAAACCTCAAAAAGTGTTGCTAAAACTCTATAAGCAAATTAGAAATTTATTGTATACTAACTGCAACCCATGACTAATCACATTTGCCTCTCCTTTTCTTCTTCTTAAATTAACTTCTTTTTTTTTCTAATAACACCAAAAAGTATAAGAAACGGCAAATGGAAGTACTAAAAAAAGATGAAACTCTGCGCCTAAGATTTTATAATTTTTTTATCACGTATTAATATTATTATTTATTAACAACAACAAATAAAAAATAATTAATTAATTCTAAAATATAATATATTAAAATATTATATAATAGCAGGTCCCCAAGAAATGGGGGATGAGGATCCCCAAGGGGCGGGGAGTATAAAATCCATCCACACCCCATTTTTGCTAATGGGGAAAAATCATGCCCCGTCCCCGGTCCTATGGAAAAAAAAAATAGAAATTTTCCTCCCTACGTGGGGTGGGTTTCAACGGGGAATGAGGGATCCACACCCCACGCCCATCCCTACGCAAATCACAGCATAAATTTGATTTTGCCAATAACAACCTTCAATGGAAATTAAATTTAAAAAAATCTCAAACAAATAAAAAATATCCTAAATTCTAAGGAAAAAAAACCCCTAGACATTCATCACCAAGACATCTATAAACACTAATTTAGTCACAACACGAAATAAAACTTGAAAAATCCAATTCTCATAAATAAAACCCTCAATTCACTTTCAATTAAAGCCAACTATTTAATTTTAAATAAAATACAATTCCAAGAGATTTAGATGACTTAACATGAACTAATCACAGTGAAAGATTAAAGGAGAAAAGATCAAAAACCTCAAAAGCTCCAAAAACTTTAGTTGTTGCTCCTCACGGTCTCTTTTTTTTTTCCCTCAAAACTCAGCCCTAGCATATTCTTTTCAACGTGAATATATATATATATATATATATATAATTTTTTTTCCAATTTATTTGAGTTTTAAAGCTTCAAAATTTTTCCCCTCTTCCTATCTTAACCGTCTATACATATATATCCTTTCCCTTCTCTAGTTTAGATGGCAGTATTAGGTTTTGTTTTGTTATTTTTTTTTTAAAAAAGTTTATTAAATTATTATTTTTTATAAAATATAATTGAATATATAATTTAAAATATTAAATTAATCAATTAATTAAATAAATCAAAATAATATGTCTAATCATTATTATTTACAAAATAGTATTTAACTATTTTTTTTAGTAAAATAAGCAAATTCCCGAAAAAAAAAAACCCTCAAAAATAAAAAAAAATACAATATTATTGTCAAAACGACCGTCTCATCAGCTTGAGTATCATATAAACATTAAAAAACTAGTATACATCACAACAAAACATAACGGTACAAAATAACCATTTTGCCCATAAGGTGAAAAATTACCATTTTATCCAACTCAACGCTCATAAAGACCAAATATTTTACATTAGAACTCAGTGAGATAATCTATCTCTGAATTTTTTTTTAAATATAGAAATGCAATATCATATCATATCTTGAATTAGTTTCCTTCTAACTAAAAGAACTTTAATAAAGAACAAAATTAGAAATTGGGAAAACAAAAATGCATGACCATTACAAGAGCTTTCCTTTTCCAACATAAACAGTCTATATAGTCGGATTATAAAAAAGCCGAATCAAATTCAACAAAATTGATACATAGATTTGAGTTTTTGTTGCCAAAAATACCCAAGTTCAAGTTTGAACTTGGATTCAATTTTATAAATTTATGTGTCTGTAAGCATCCTCTATGATTCAGGATCCATAAAGGGTGAAAGAACATGAACTCTCGGTTTAAAAAAATGTCGATTTTGCTTAGGCTCAGGGTAAGGTCGCCTCCACCCGGTTTAGCGGAAGGTCGCTTACACCCAAGCTGAGAAGAGGCCGTCTCTCTGTCCTCAGATTCCTTATTCAGTTGGGCTAATGGACCAGTAATATCTAGAAGCCACATGGGCCTCGAGTTTTATGGGACCCAATGTCATTTCCGAAATTTCATCACCACTGATTTCTTATAAAAGGTCATCATCTGGCACCAATTAGAGCTAATTGAAACTTAAACTTTTAGTGTCAAACTCGGATTTAAAGGTTAAAAACACAAAATTTAAAATTTTTATCACTGTTTATACATTAAGTAGATTTGTGGTAAGCTCACTAAAACAATTTTATGAGGGAAAATTATACAATTTAGCACACTTTTTACTTTTGATTTAAAAAAATAGCACATAACTATTAAAATTAGAGAAATATCACTTTTTTATGACCACCATTGAGCAATGTTCACTGTCAGAACTGGATAACTGACGTCGACCTGCACCAAATCTCTGGCAAATGGTGGTGGAAATATAGAGTATTTTCTGGTTTGGGTTTTTGGGTTCTTTAGACACAAAATCTTTGAGCCGCTGTTTCATAGGTTTTCCAGCAATAAAATTATGATCTGAAGCCACCAGATGAAAGTCCAAGTGACTGGTCATTTTGGTACCTACCTTGCCGCCGTTCATTGGACGGAACAATGGTTGCCGGCGACTTTTTTTTGCGTACATCCGCAGCATATTGCGGAGTCATAAAAAAATAAGACCTTATTTGAAATCTATGAGTCAAGTACTTTCTGGTGATTTAGTAGGTTTTATAACTGTTGCAAAATTCATATTACAGGCAGCTGCTATGGTTTCTTCGATAAAGAAGATGAAGATGACATGGCTGTTTTAGGGTTTCTATTACATTTATTGAATTGTACTACCTCCGTATTTTTTATTTTTTCACATTTCAAAAGGTATGATTAGATTCAAATTTGGTGTTGATAATTTGATGGATTGGGTTAGGTAGATTAAAGTATGTTTAGGTTAGTTATAAAATATGATTACTGTAGTTTAGTTATATATAAATAATATTTTAAACTATCTAACCCAACCCATCAAACTATCAACACCAAACTTGAATCTAATTATAGTTTTTGAAATGTAAAGAAATGAAAAATACGGAGATAGTATTTATATTTACTGAAATGTATTTTACATTTATTGAATTGTATTGACGTGTACTGAATTTTATTTAAAATTTACTGAATTGTATTTACCTTTAAGAATCATCGAGTATCAATAAGAATCAGTAATAATTTTTATGTTTTAGTGTGATTCTTTCTTTCTTTTTTTTTTAAGCATTTGTTGGATTATATTCTTTAAATTCAATAAAGGTCGATAAGTATTAGTAATGATTTTTTGTATGATTCTTTCAGTGTTTATGCATTGTGTTGAACTATATTCAATAAGAATCAATATGAATCAGTTTCATTAAAAATCAATACAGTAATGATTTCATGATTCGTTTAGTTCATTTGTTAGATTATATTTAATAAGAATCAATAACAATCTCAATAAAAATAATTAATCATTAATAATCATTAAAAATCAATAAAAATCAGTATAATTGAAAATCAATAAGAATTAATAATTATTTTTCTTTTTGTTTTTATGCATTTGTTATATTATGTTCTTTAGATTAAATAAGAATGAATAAGAATAGTTAAGATTCATTAAGGATAAATAAGAATAAATAGGGTTCAGTAATGATTTTTTTTAGTATGATTTTTTCAATTTTTATGCATTACTTTTATTGATTCTTATTGATATTTATTAATTGCATTTTTGTTGAGTTTTATTGAAGGTTATTGATTATTTTTACATGTATTTGTATACTTTCAGTTTGTTTTTATATGTTTTTACCTATATTGATTGTTATTGATGTTTTTTTTACTATACTTTTAATGGTCTATATTGATTGTTACTGAATGTATCTAATCGGTAGAAATCCATTTGTCGTTGATTTGTGTTTAATTGGAAGAAACGATTTTGGCCAAATTTTTGCTAGGGATATCAGAATAACTTTTATGACCACTTTTCAAAAAGTCCGTTCAGAGATCTATAAGAGTAAAAAGACTTTGCCCCCGTAATCCCTTGTTTCAGGACTTAAAAACACCATATAACCTTCCAAAATGCCTTCTGAAATTTTTCTCCTATGTTTTTTAGTGTGTTATTGAACTTTTTCTTTCTTATTGATTGCTAATTTGAATACTCATAAAGCAAAAAGGAGGAAGAGTCTAGTTTTTCCATAAAGATGTAGAATTTCAGGATCTTGGTTGTCTACTTGTCGTTGTTAGCAAGGGTAACATCGGACATTGTTGTAAAATTATGAGGTATGTAGTAGGATCATACAAATCTACATAGCTGTGAAGGAACATCAGAACATTAGCTTGCTTTTGAAATACTGTATAATTTATTTTACAGCAAGAATATCTTGCTATTTTCCTGCATGAGTGTTTTAATTCAAACATATGAGTAATATGTACCACACACATTTTGGTCTAAGAGAAAAAAACATTCATCTAGTTGCCACTTTTTCGTTTGGGTTATATGTCAGTAAAAATTTTGCAACTTTCTTTGTATTTTGGCTATTTTCCAATACATAGAATTCCAAGGATCTGACAGGAAGTTTCCTAAGGATGTGTGTATATATATTCCTTCTTATTTTATTAGTTTAATGCATTTTTTAATTTCTGCTCTTTATAGTGATAAATTAGATTTATTTTAGGGTAATTCTCCTTGGATTTTATAAAGATAAACAAAAATCTCTCTATATTTTTTAAATGGACTAATTTATCTTTATACCTTTGATCCATCCAACTATTATATCCTTCCGTTAGAAATTCAACCATTTTCCGTTAAAATTGGACAATTTTTCAATTTTAACCCTACACTTATTATTTTACTATTTTTATAAATTAAAAATAAAATAAAAACAGAATTTCTACAAATGTTCGTCAGAGATCAATATCTCTATCGCAGCAGAGTATATCCCCGGTCGCTGGAATACCCAAATATAGCAGAATTTTGACAAACCAAGCACCTTCGTAACCGTATTTCTGCAAAGAATAAAAAAATATACTTATGTTCAATTGATCACGCATAAAAACACTGGAAAATGCAGAACAATATGGACTTCTCGCCAGGAAAGTCAAGATCGGAAAAACAATGACCAAATCTCACAAATCACATATCAAAAGAAAGAGGGGAAAGAGAGGAACTCAAAACATACCCAAACCGGAGCAAAGATCTGACCGGAAAGTGTCAAAAATAGAGTCGGTAGATTCTGCAATTTAAATGGCTTCGCGACCTGACCTGACTAGGCTTGTCGTTCTGGCCACAAATCTGTGACAATGAGTTCATCCTTAGAAAGCTGGTGATGAGGGGAGTCCACCAGTGAGCTCAGATCGTCCAACCACCTTTATATCGTTGGTGACGACATTGTAGACTTCTATCTCTCTCTCTCTCTCTCTCTCTATTCACTGCAGTTTTTACCATAAGGAAAGGAGAAAGAGAAGAGGACAAGGGTGACCAGAGGTGGTGGTGTTGGTGGTTGAGAAGGAGGTGGCGGCGGTAAATTCCTCTCATGCCGCTGTTGCTACTGTTTGCTCAATAAGGGAGAGAGCTGTCCTCTTTGATTTCGTTTTTTCAATTTTAATAATTCAAAAATATTAAAATAATAATTGTAAGGTTAAAATCATAGAATCACCCAATTTTTAATGAAAAATGGTTGAATTGCTAACCGAAGGATATAATTTAGTCCGTTAAAAAAACAACAACATAGGGAGATTTTTGTTCTTTTTATAAAACCAAAGAGAAAATTGTAAATTTCACTTTATTTTATTTGGGTGGTTTGATTCTACATTGTAAGATGTTTTAATTTCTATTGTTAAGTTTGATGGATTGAAACAGGTTTCAATAACAATTCGGAAGATCACGTTAATTGGTATGAGCGCACCAAATAGTTTTAGGTTCCGGATTCAAGTGAATTTGGTCATATATACTGATATTGGTGGCCTTTTATTTTTTCTAAAATGAGAAATATTAAATATTTACTACCTCCGTATTTTTCATTTTTTTACATTCATTATTTTACGAATACCAACAAAATCAGCTTTTTACCAATACCAAGGCAGAAAAAATAATAAACAATTAGTAACCATTTAAAAAATTTACTTTTTCACTAATACCAATAAAGAAATAATAATGAACAATTACAAAATTTACTATAAATGGAAATGTAAAGAATTGAAAAATACATCAACAATAGAAATGTAAAGAAATAAAAAATACAGATGTGGTATATACCAATTACATACTGTTGTATACTAATTAATTATATAGTATTGTGTCAGAATTGAATTTTTGGCAATACATACGTGTAGTGCAAACACGCGCTGCATTTTGGAAAATGGGGTATTTTGGTTCCAAAACTTTATTTTGGGGCAATTTGATTCTAATTCTTTTAAAATGAATATTTTTCAAACAAAACTTAGGATTACTTTAAAATAAATGAATTTTATAATATTTTATGCATTTCATTTGTAAATTTACTTTGTTATGTTATATTTGGAAGACAAAAAGTAAAAAAAAAAATAGATTTAAAGTTTAAATTATTTATTTCAAGCACATTGAATTATAAGGAAAACTTAGTTTTTTTTAAACTTGTTTTGCTTCTAATTGCATCCATTCCCCAAAATTAGTCCATTTCATGGCTTTGGACTTCTATTTCATTGTGATAACTTAAGAATCTACCATTGATATCTATAATTATTTTCGAACTGAAAAGTAGAACTTTTAGTGTGTATATATATATACTCTAGATACATAAAAAAAAAGAGGCCAACATTACAAGCTGGTGAATTTGATGAGTTTTGTCGGTTTATATATGTAAATGGTGGCATTGGCGGTTCAAGGCAGTTCGGACGGTTTCCGAGGGTTGAGCAATTTTTTTTGGGCTCTTTTCAAACGTTTAAATTGGCAATTTGAATGATTTTCGGGTGATTACTATTCATCCATAGTTTCAATTCAATATTTTCAAAAACCTAAATTGAACCGAATTAGACCAATCTGAATCGGTTTATGGAGGTTCGAGCTTTGTGCAGTTTGGTTTTGATTAATTGTGGTTCAAAGCTGGCCGGCCCGTGGCCATATCTGTGCCTTCCCTTCCTTTGACGATCATTACTTGGTAATGACCAAATTAACTTTTTTAAATCTTATTTTTAGCCCAATTATTCACTGAATTTTTTTTTAGAGGGTATTCTCATTCAATGTCCACCCAAATATTCGATAAAAGTGCAGAGGTCTTTAAAAAAATATCCACACTAAAAATTTTTATTTAAAAAATAAATATCAACAAAAATTAATGATTACATAAAGAAAAATTTTAGAAAATATTGTTTATAATCAATTTATGATTAGTTTACACATGTTCACGATAAGTTAAAAATGAATTTGTGGTTAATTGATTAGAATTGAAAATAAAAGAATTTTTTTGTTAAAAAAAATTTGAAAAGCGTGGATTTTCGATATTTTTATAAAAAATTTTAAGCACATCCACTGGATTTTTATGGACAATAGATGAATATGCTCTAAGAGGCCTAAAACCCATTGTATGCCAAAGGACTAGCTCACAAAGTCCAAAACAACCTAAAGACTAGCCCATGATGTTCTCTCCAATTCAATTTAAACATGTTATTGTCAAATTGCTTCTTAAGGAAATTAAACATTCAGTTATAATAACTCAAATGTTAGATGTCAAATGCTATAAGAGAATGATTATTTCTTATTCTTTGCAAATTATTTAAATAATAACGAATCAGTAAGTTTTTTTTAAGGCAAATGAAAATAATGTTAGGTTGAAACATATGGCTCACATTTAGAGAGTTTACTGTTAGTAAATACTAAATATCATATAGTTTAGAAATTAGATCAATAATTTTCTTTTGTTGTCACAATTTTAACTTTTTTTAGTTAAATTATTATTATTATTATTATTAAAGAGAAAAGGAACCGTGATAAACCACCACCACCGTCGGAATCACCATCGACCTTGCACACCGAATGGAAGAGCTCGAGCCGATGAGTCTCTAGACATCACTAACGTCACCAATTGTTGGCTAGGTCACCTAAAATAGTAGTTAAAAAAGCTTTGCCAGCTAAGCTTCGATCACTAAATTCAACGACTTCCAGCCATTTCCTGGAGACATCGAAAGTACCGTTGGCCTTATCTCCCCAAGAGCTTCAATGTGATGCAGTTATTTATCCCAATCACCACCTTTTTTCGATGGCTAAGGAGAGAGAAATCTGTCTTTTTTTTTTCCTTTTTTTTTCCCCATTTTTTGGCATAACACGTGGAGTATCAAGCAAATAATATCATATTTGAGATGATTAAATGATATAGAGTTTGTGAGTTTTCACCATCGTTGGTATTTCTTCGGTTATCAATCACTTTTCTGACCAAATTGGTAAATTTTAAACAAGTCCACAGGTCTAAGGTAGAAGATGAAGTCATATTATGACATGGTACTCAATCTTTACATTTTGAATATTTATTTACTCATATTTATTGACTTTTATCTATACTGACGGTTATTTACATATTTTTATTTACTTGTATTGACTTAATTATAAATACATTATTGACTTTTATTTACTAATTTTTATTTATTTGTATTGACTATTATTGACCAATTTTCCGGTTATTTACTTATATTGATGTTCATTGACTTGTAGATAAATTTATTGACTTGTATTGATTGATACCGACTATTATTGACTGATTTTTGCGAAAAACATCCAACAGCAATGGCAACCATTTTTCTGATCATCCGGTGAACTTTTTAAGAATATTAACTATTATTGACGGTTATTGACTAATATTGACAAATCTGTATGATTATACCTAGATGGGCTATTTTCGAATATTTTGACTTATGTTAGCCAATATTGATCAAAATTGCTATTCTTTTTGTCCTATTGAGCTAATAAATGTGAAACCCTCCGTTTTAAAGATTTTTTAGAATAAGAACAAAATGGTAGTTTTACACTTTAGGGACAAAATCGTCATTTTATATTCTTTTATTTTATTTTATTTTATTTTGATGCAAATTGATAATTTTTTTTAATGTCTATATGGTACTCAGAATGACTTTGACTATAATATTGTATTTTTAGATTTTGGGGTCTTTAGTTATTTTCAGGTATTTATGTATTTTATAAAAAATATTATTAGTTAATTGCTATTTTGGGAAATAATAATTATTAGATATACTATTTTTAAATTATTTAATTAGTTGGTTAATTTTAGGATTTTAAATTATATTTAATTCTATTCTATATAAAAAATAATTTAATTAAAAAAAAAACACAAAAGCTTAAACCTAAACGGAAACTGAGTTCCGTGATTCTTAGAAATTGAAACTGGTGGGCTGCTGCCTATTAAACTACAAAAAACAATATTTGGTATAGAAACTTAAAAGAATCGGGGAAAAAAAAAAAAAAAAAAAAGAGATGGTTGAGTTGTGAGTTTGAGTGTACAATTGGTATTCATTGGGTTTGGAGCAAGTTTACACAACAACTAGTTTTGAATCTTTGAAGCTTTCTTGAGGATTTTATTCTTTCTCTTTTAAATCTTCATTGTTTCATTATTAATTATTATTAGGATCATATAAGAATGATTAGAGATTCATATTATCGATTTATTTGAATTGATTTTATATTAATTGTTGTGTTCTAATAAAAAATTTTGATATTAGAGATTTGACAATAAAATTTGGGGGTTTTGGCTTTTGATTTGTGTTGGGATTAAATTAACCATTGGAAATAGTTAGGAGGGTTCTGCTGATATCAATTTGGGTATTTTCCATTCAATTGAAGTTTTTACCATTTAATCTCTTGTTAAAAACTATTTCTGCTATAACTGATGTTTATGCTGTAACTTTTGAGATTTTTAATTAATTCTAGAAAAATAATTTTAATCTGAAGTTTTTATATGTTATTCAGCTATAAGTCTATTTTTTGCTAAAAATATTTTTGAACCTTCTTAAGATGTTTTTATTTTCGAAATTATTTATTTTCTCAAGTGCTGTCAGTTGAATATCTGTACTGTTTATGTCAGTTTGCAAAATTAATTTGATGGGCTTAGAAGTCTTCAAAATTTCTGAAACTTCATGGTACATTTAATAAGATATGTAATTTGTTCCTGGTAGAATCTTAGAATTTTTGAATGACTAAATTATTTACTATTAATTTTTAAAATAGGTGCTATCGCATGAGTCTTTATTGATAAAAGATAAATTTTAAAAATTCACTTTCTAAAGTGGTTTTTGATAAAATTAGTTTAATTTAACTTTTAAAATAAGAATTTTAGTACTGAATTTAGTTTTAAATTATATTTTATTTAAGTTGAGTTTTTATTCAAATATGATTTTTTTGTGATATCTCATCATTTTGTAGATTTGAGTTAATTTGAGTTTCGATAAAATTTAGTAAAGTTGTTTTTCATATTTTAAATTAAATGCCAGAAGTTTAGTTTAAGTTATTTCTAAATTTGATGTTATTTATTGATATGTATTTGAATAATTTGATTATTGGTTTCGAAATTGTTTAATTTCTTGTACTCATAGCATTCATGAGCATGCACATCCGCATTATCTTAGGGGTGTCGTTAATTCCTTATTTGTTATTAGGTGTCCGTATTCATTTGGGGAAAAAAAAGGGTGTTTCTTTATCGGATTTCGAGGTAAGTTCCATAAGTGTATTTGTTTTGTTTGTGACGTGCTATTTGTTAACCAAATAATATATATATTATATATGCCCTTCTTATATATTATTCTTTCTATTTCGTTATATAATATTCCTTCTGTACTCAAGCCCACATGTGATTAGGAGACATGGAATGTGTGTGTGTTTTGATATATTGTTTGATTATTTGAATATGAAATTACTTCTGTTGTGCGATGGTGTGTCATATGGAGACAGAGATATTTCTATTCTGATTTTGAGGCATATTGCCTATTCTGTTTGATTATGATTTATGTGGATGTTATAAGGATGAGATTCTGTTCTGATTTTTGTGTGGAGGGATAAGAGAGGATGCTTGTATGGAAAGATCCCGATACACCATCTTGTTTGAAATTGTTTGAAATTGATTTATTTGACTTATGATATTACTGCTTGTAGAATATTTTCCTGCTATTTATGGACTTACTGAGCGCCTGTATATAACGCTCACACCCATATAAATTATTTTGCAGGTTTCTGATATTCCACTGTGGCGAGGCTCAAATTCTTTCTTCTTGAACAGAGCATTCGAGTCAAGTTAATTAGTTTTGTTTAGTCTTGACAGACTTCTGTTTTAGATTGATTTCCGGATTGTAAAAAAAAAACTTATTGTTTCATTTGCATTTGTAAATTTAAAGAATTTTTACATAGTGATTTTAGTATATTTGCATTCTAGTTGTTCATTTTTTAAAGGCTTGTATAGTCAGACTTCGGTCTGGTTGCACGCCGGTCATTAACCCCAGATTTGGGTCGTGACAATAAATTTCTTAAAAAGTACTATATGGCTAATTATCCATGTACAAATATCAGAGATTATCAAAAACTCATAAATGTTTTGAAAATTTGAAATTAGCATAAAAACTAAACAATAATATGATTGGTTAAAAAAATAGGATCAAAGAATAAAAGATCATTTTTATACATAATTATAATATAGAAGAAAAAATGAAGTTAATAATACTACTATATTATAATGAAAGAGAGAGAGTTCCCTCGATTAAAAAAGAAAGAAAGAAAGATAGAGTGAGTGGAAATGGTTGAGATGGATTTATTAATTTTGTTGAGTTTCTTTAATTACGTGCGAAAGAAAAAAAGAGAAGCAATAGTTACTGCACAATCATGTACTCAAAGCAGGCCTATCTTATTTTACAATATTGCTTTGCTTACAAGTCTAAGAAACAAGAGAAAATAATAATAATAATACAACAATTATTACATATATTTTCCCTTCTGGCTTCGTGAGGAACAACTATTAATTGTATTGCAAGATTGCTGGTAATTAAAATGGCAGCCCATATGAAGAGAGATTGCAGTTATATATAAATTTTCCCGGAAAGTGGAAGAAAATTAAATATGTTTGTGGGATTTTTAGGGTCCACATTTCCCATATGAAGATGTAGAATGAATCCTGTTTATAGTACAAGTTCAATGCTGTAGATTATTACATTATATTATGATAATATTGTATGAAGTGGAAAGGCTTCATCATACGTCAAAAAAAAAAAAAAAAAAAAATCTTGTAACCATTATTGGTGCATATATATAACATGTTAGAATGATTTAAAAGCAAAATATATACTATATAGTAGTTGAAAAATAATAATTAAGAAAAATGTTCTTTAAAACTCCAAACAATTTCTCATTGAAATTGAAACCCCCAGTATTTTCTGAAGGCATATATATTAGTTGCTATATTATATACAAATGGTTTACATTCTACCAGAGAAATATTAATAAAGAAGTAAAAAGGCATTTTTCAAGTTAAAAAAATTACTGTAGTTTTTTAGGAAAAAAGAAGATACTACTATAATTAACCAACACGAGTTGTCACTTTTTAAGAGGATGAAGTTAAGACGTGCTGCAATTAAATGGTCTAACGTTGGTTGAATTACAAGATAAATTAGTGATGATGATTACAAGTGTTCCGACATTGCGAGAATCGTCCTAAAAATTTTTTCGAAAACATTTTTTAAGAAAAATCTGATGTGAATTTCATATATTCTCTCTAAATTTTGTACCAAAATAATTTTAGTAAGGGATTGGGACTAAAACAAATATCAAATTGTTTGTTCCAAAATTTTGAATCATTCAATCCTATCTTGAAAATAAAAATTTCTAATATATAAAAACAAAATTTTAAGTAATTTTAAAACATAAAATCCAGTCATAACCGACTAAACTATATAATCATATTATTCTTATTATTTTTAGCCTTGCAATCAATTAATTAAATTTTTATTCTATAGCCATTCATAATTTATAATGAATTCATAATTAATTAATCAACTAATGAAAGATATTTTTTAAAAAAATTATATGTTTATTTATTCATGAATCTATATAATATTTTTTTTAAATATAATTTGAAAAATCATAATCAATTTTTATTGTGTTGATTTTATTTTTTCTTAGATCTGAAGTTTTCTTAAAAAAATATATTTGAATTCGAAATTCCGTACCGTTTTGTCTTAAAAAATGAATGAAACAGGATGAGACAATTTAATTACTGGGACGGAACGAGACTGTATTTTTATGTCCTAAAAATTTGGTACGTGACTAAAAATTTGTGCAATACCTTCTCGTCCCGTCTCATGCTCACCCTTAATGATAATAATGAAATGATTTGTCAATTAATGACCAATAATAATCAAAGCTTATAGATTAATATATATATATATTTAAATTACTTAATTGATATATTTAGTTGCTTTCTGAACAAAATTAATTATGAATTTAATTTAATTATAAGTACACAATCCATTAATAGCTGCGAAACCTTTTCTTTTTCCCAAACACATGATTGTTTGTGTCTCACATGTTAGCTTTTTCAATCATGCTTAAAGCTTAATTAGAGACCCCATTATGAATCAAGATTATGTCCCAACTCCTATTTGTCGCCATCATCTCATATCTATAAAATTTAACAAAAATTGATATAATTATTATATTTTCTTATTAACTTCAAATGCAAATTAAAGAAAAAATTTATTTGCAGATATATACATTTTATGCTCAACAAAAATAAATATTACGTGTTAAATTAATATAAAAAGTGAGTTTTTTTTTTTTTAATTTGACCAATTTATTTTCAACCACCAAATACCAATTAATCCGAATTCAAGTCAGACATAATATCAGTAATAGCGCAAAACTCTAACTATCGAACTAGTCCATAATAAAACAAATAGATTAAATTAGGAAAAAATAAATGAAGTGAAAATAGTGAGTCTGGAGCATGATTAGTTTGACCTAGCTTTTAAGCTTTTCATAAGATTGATTAAAGGTGGAAGAAGAAGATGAAGAAGAAGAGAGAAAGTGGGACTCACCTTTCGGCTTTGAGAAAATGATACCGAAGAGCATTTGTTTTTGTACTTATAATGGAAAGAGACGTTTTTATTCAGTGGAAGCTATAATTTGATGCACATCTGCACTGTCCCACTCCGCCATGTCCCACTTTCCGGACACACCTTCTTCCCTTATTTTCATTTTTCTCTCCTTTTTTTTTCCTTTCAAAAAAATTAAATTTTTTTTTTTTTTTTGGATTCATGATTTTTGCCCCTTATTTGGAGTTTAACGTCTAACGTAAAAAACCTACGATAAAAGGTTCTATAATTTTGTTCATATATCGCGTATCAAGTTTTATGTTCAAATTTATTCCCTCAGTTTTCTTTTATATAGATATATACTTTTTTTTCAAACATTAAGAAAATAATTTAATTATCATATTCCATTAATTTATCTTAAATAATTGTGAAAGTTAATTGCAAAATTTGAATATAGATATATTTAAAATAAATGATTAAATATATTAATTAAAATTGTTTTAGTATTGGTGAGAAAATGGGTTTGACTATGTGAAAAGCACTGTGGGAGTAGTAATATTTTAATGTTACAGCATATTAAAATTTTTTAATATATATATTATTTATTTATTTTAAAATCCTGAAGGGAAACTTCATAATCAACTGAAGAAAGTACAAAGTTCATTTGGGACTACATCCCAAACTTGAAGGCTAGCATAAACTTAGAATAACTAAAGTATGAGCTGCCCACTTAGCACGTCTAGAAATTTAATGTACACACATCGGAATAAAAAGAAAGTAAAAACTTACATTCCTTTATAATTTTTATTGTTAATTAAATGAGGTTGGAGGCATGCCTTGTAGATTGGTATTTTCCTTGCACTTAAATTAATGTGATAAAATAATAATACAAGAATTAAAACCGAGCCAATATAATATATAGTTTGTCCTTAAAAAAATTTATTTCTCTTTCAGTATCTAAAGTTAATGGAATAATTTCTCCAGGATAAAAAGATTTAAAACCTTACCGGTATAATGATACTTCAAACATCGGTAACTAATGAACTCAAAATATACGGAGTAAATCACACTTGACCTAAATGGACTTTTGAGAGAGGAGTGCAAGATTTCAGAAATTCCGTATACAAGAATTCATGTTATTTAAAAAATCGTGAGGGAAGTTGCTAAATTTATAGGAACTGAAGATATGCAATTGAAACATTGCATCTATTCGGGTCAAACTGAACATGTAGATAAGATGGGGGGTTAACCTAAATTAGTACCAACCAAGATGATAAAGTGGGCGGTTGAACCTGAATAAGTGCCAACCAAAACCGAAGGGATGTTTCTAAAACATCTAGTTTAGTTCTGTAACTGCTCTCAGTTGTACCGATTTAAATGGAACCAAGCTCTAATAAACCCTAATTCAAAAAAAAATTTATTCTGGTTCAAGCGACGACAGCACAAATGTCTAACCTCTTCCAATTCTCTTAATTTGGTAAAATGTGCTATTTTTTTTTATAAACTCATTACTACTTTGTTATCCATCCGATGCATGATAGATAACACTATATTTATCTTTCATTTCCGTTCACACCTAAAATATATATATTTAATGGAAAATGAAAGTAAATCGATGATTAGGAGGGGTTTAGGTGTATAAGCTATATCACGTTAATGTCATGTAGAAAAATCTTTTGGGATTTTGGGGAAAAGTTTTTTAAGATTCTGTTCGGTCCCATTTTGATATCTTCTCTGCTTTAAAGCCAAAACTGTTGGTTATTGCTGTCCCTCCCAATTTGTTGACTATGGATACTGTACATTTCTTTTACTACTTAATAAAATCCATACACTATAATTATTGTAATATTAATATTCCCCCTACTTTCCACTAGTTTTGTTGTTCCAAAAGTCAGAATCATCTTTTTTTTTTTTTAAAAAAATTATTTCAAAAAATTAAACATCAATTTCAATATCATCATTAAGATTTAAACTGCTGATTTTCTTTAAGACCACAATATATCAAATTCGAAGATTTTTTAAGGGATCAAATTCATGATTATTTTTTTAATACAAGAAAAATACTTGTCTGAATAAAGATTTTCCTTCATGCAAATAGAAAAAGCAAAGCGAAACTTTGGATAGGTGAAATTTATTATTATTATGGAAAAATTTGTATTTCTTTTTATAATTATTCAGATTAAATGGCTGACATAGTTATTATATGGGTAATTCATGGTCTGACACGGCACAACACAATTATTAAATGGATTGGACTATGTTAACCCTTTTATTAAATACGGATAGTGTTAGAGTTGGAGTAAAACGATTGATAGTTCAGCTCAATCCGACATGAACACGAATGGCTAGGTCTAGGTTAGAATATGTGATGTGTAAAAATGGATCAATTGGGATTTACTAATGTTAAAAGGTAATACTAACTAGGTTTAACCATTATAAGTTTTGGTAAGGAAATTTACTCAATTTGGTCTTTGTACTTGGCATGATTTTGCAATTTATTCATGTGTGAACTTTTTTTTGTCAAAGTAGCTCCCATCTTGACTCATTTTAGTCCAAGTAGTTTTTATTTTTATCTTAACTTATTTTAACTAAATTAACCATTTTTATCTATAATATGCATTGAAAACTTGGTCAATAATATGTATTGAATATTTAGAAAAATTAAAATGAGAACATGCATTTTCAATGAACTCTATAGAAAATAAGAAAATGGATGAATTTTACTAAATGAGTTAAAGTGGGAATCTTTTTGACCAAAAAAATTCCTAATTGACTAGATTAGAAAGTGATGTTAAGTGGGAGGCCCGAATTGAGAATTCTTCCTTTTTGGTAAAATTGTGTATTCATACGAGTGAGGTTTTTAATACTTCCCCTCAAGTATACAACTGGATTAACCTAGTTGACACTTGAAATTTCTAGGCCCTTTTTGAATGATAAGTGAACTTACTTTGTAATTAACTACAATAATATCGTAGTAAGCCTTGAAGTGAGCACAATGGGGAAAATGTTACAAGCCAGAAGTAAATTAAAATGAACTAATCAATGCTTGGAAGTTGAATTAGAAAAAAAGAAGTTAATTAAGTGGAAAGGATCTAGAACTTCTTTTCAAAAAAAAAAAAGGATGTAGAACAGTAGAAGTAGGAGGAGGAGGAAACGGGTATGAAGAGGCAGAAGACTTTTAATGAAAAAAAAAAGTTAGAAAGAGCAGCATGAAGCAGTGGAAAATATATCAGGCTTTTAGTCAATTCTGTTCAAAATAAGATATACAAATGTACAGACATAAGCTTACAACCATCTGTACTTTGTATGTAGGTTTTGTTTATACTTTTTGGATCCTAACTTGCTTTTCTTAACTGATCAATGCTCTCTCTACTATACTCCTATTCTTGCTTTTCACTTTATACTCTTCTTCCAATATGCCTCTCTTTAACTATCTTAATTAATTCATTCATTCATTCAACTATATATATTTCTATTAGACTAAAAATAATTGCAGAAATTCTAACCTATATTTGAATAGAAATGGAGAGATGCCATAGAGTTGGTTTGGTTTGATATTTTGAAACAATTTGAATTGAAACTAATAAAAAAAATTTTATGTTGAAACTTTTATTCAATTTTTCTCATTGTTTCAAATTTTGGATATTATTATGATACAATATTTTAATAAAAATTTATATTTAGTCCTTGATGTTGGGTATAATAATTATTTAATCACCGAGTTTTGATAATATTATTATCTAGTCACTGACATTTGACATATTATACTATATCATTTCCGTTCATTTCATAAGAATATTATTGAAATATCCCGCTAGATTTTTCAAAAATATTCCAATTATCTAATGAAATATTCTAAGAATATTCCAAAAACTAGACGAGATGATGATATAATGTAATAATGCAAAAAATCAGATATGTAAGTGTAATGTTGCCGAAGTCCAATAAATGTTAATATTGACTAAATATTAGGGACTAGATAGTAAATTTCTCATTTTTAATTTGGGTATTTAGTTATTGAAATTAAAATGTGATTATAATTATGTACTCTCATAAAAAGTTGTGGGTATTTTTTTTTATATAATTTGCTAGCAATTGAGAGGAAGATATATGCATTTCCATTATACTAAGTTATGAAGTTGGAAAGTAAAGATATATTAGTGGATGGCATGAGTGGTGGCTATGTGTCTACTTCCTAGAAGTTTGCTGCACAGCAAAAATTACTTTGAGAGCTAAAAAAAGAAAGACACTTATTATCCCACTTAGGAGTTAAAAAATAAAGTTACTATACATCAAATATTTTAAACTTTTTACAGTTTTTAGATTTGATGTTCCATTGGCATGCTTGTTTCCACCAAACCTTACACTATTCTTACATTCTTTTCTTTTCTTTTTTGATAGAAAGAGTGGTTTTTATAATTAATAAAGGAAAAATTATACTAGTCTTTAAAAAATATACTAGTAATTTTTTTTATAATTTACTATTTAAAATATTTATAGGTTCATTTACTGTCTCTAATTTTATCGACATGAGGCGATTTCAATTTTAACAACAGTGAAACCTCAGTTTCAGAGTTAATAGTATTAGTTGCCTGCTAAATAAAGGTAATTTTTCAAAAGAAATTATAAAGTTTTTAGAAATGTATGAGATTGATATAAGAAGGTCCAACGTTTGGGATGGGGTTTATTTAGGTTCAACCTTTTGGAGTCGTAATCTGAAAATATGACACTTTTGGAAATCTTTTTACAGGCCTTTGAACAATTGATTAAACAAGACACCTGCTTCTGCTTGTTGTAGAAAAGCTGATTCAACTCTTTGTAATGCTTTCTCATAGCCACAAACTTAATTTACTAATTAATATAGAGCCGTATAAATTAATGCGAAGCTTAATTAGTTAATTAACAGTGCAACCTTTCTTTTAATTATTAGCATCCAAGAGCTGATAGTGAGAACCACTTCATATACCTAATTAATTAATTAATGGATCACAATTTGGGGCAATAAAAAAATTTCAATTAATCAGTTTCTTCGTATTCTTCTTAATGCATGAATCTCAGTACCTAAACTCAATATTTATATTGATATGCAGATGATTACTGGCATTAATCTATTGCAATAGCTAATCCTATCTACTGCTAAGATAGTTAGACATGATCGCATACCTATTAGCATGAAGAAGAATTGAAGTATATTTTTCATTCAATAATATATTTTTTGGATTTAACCGTCCGGTTTTGATTACTAAAGCACGGGCTTCGACTAATTCGAATTCAAGTCGGATAAGACTACTAAGGGCGCAAAACTTTCTCTATGGAGTTTTAACACAGCTACATGCCGAAGGCTCAAACTCGAGACCTTTAGTAAAGCTAAAAATAATCTAAAACCAGTTGATCTACACACTGGAATGTTCATTCAATTATACATTTTAGAGTTATATTGTTTAATTTGTGAAAATTAACAATATAGCAACACATTAATTCACAGAATTTTAATTAATTTGGGGACAAGGAGTATTTCACTCTATTTTATACATTTTCTAATTTTTCAAATACAAACAAAATCTGCACAGGAAAAGAATTGGGCAGAGAATCAAAACTAATGTGAAAAATTAGAAATGGGTATATATAGGAGGCGCATGCACATGCAAAACATTTTCTGTATAAATACGTATATCTATTTTTGTTGAGCTCACTTTTGAAAGATACTATCTGGTGATGAGGAAGAGCACTAAAGTATAAAGATTAAAGATCAGAAAATATGAAGCGTTGCAGGTAGGACTACAAACATGAGAACCTGTTCCACTTTCAATTTACAATTGGTTTGTGAAAGCTGCTATTCTATCAACAAAACGAAGAACATAGTGAATTGAAAAGTAAATTATAACTTGGAGAAAATGGATCGTACACTCCTTTTTTCATTTATAACATGGAAACGAAAAAACCTCTAAGGTTTGAGAACATTAACGCTCTCAAATTTTAAAAAATTATTAATGGACTGAAATAATATTGTAGATTATCGAAATGTCTACTCTTAAACAATTTAGGATTAAAAGTAAGGTTCGTTAATAGGAAGTAAGAATTGAAATAGTATAATAATAACAAACACTCTATTTCAACATGCTAGATTCAATTCAACACTACACTTCATTTCTTCCGTCTCAGTCCTTAAGATTAATCCTGAATAAATGGTAGCAAAATTATGGAGCAATAAACAATAATTCCTTTCTTAGATTATAATTTGTCTTAGTTTTTTTTTTCATCTTGTTTATTAATTTTATAAATTATTCTTTAATGGAATTAGTTCTCATTTGTAATTATATTTTTATTATCTTCTATTTATTAAAATATTATATTTGTTATAAAAAGTTTCAATGCAAATAGAACCTATTGAAAAATCAAATAGGAGTCAATAGGTAGTTCTAGCAAAAATAAGAAACTCGGTTTATTGTTTTTTGGATTATTCATCTAGTGTCTTAGGGAATGAATGCCTTTAAAGTTGTTTAAGGGCACCAAACTAATTTGGATCGGGGCATGATATTAAGGTTGGCGCATCTAGCTTTCAAAGGGCTATATTTTTAAGGATTGAACTTGCGACCTTTTGGTTAAGTTGAGACAATCTTACCAACTAATCTAACCTCTTAAGTTAGAATATTTTTTTACTTTAACATATCTATTAAATACTTTGATATTTTTTCTTAATATTTTTTTATATAAATGTTTAATTTCATATATATTAAAATTTTTCAAGGAATTAATAAGTGAAATTGTATTTCTTCTAAAAAAAAAATTTGAAATTGTTTTAATTTTGTTATACGTAAAATAGGACCACGACACGAATGAAACAGATATATCCAATTAATTATATATATTCTTTATAAATGTGAATAAGAATATACTTGGATGAATTTCAAGGATCAATTGAATTATATATATATATATATATATATATATATATATATATATATATATATAGAGGGGCGGATCCACTATAGCACAAGGGTAGACAAGTGTCTACCTAGTAAAAATTAAAAAAAATAATAATAGTAGGCTAAGTTTTAAAATAAAGCGGCTAACTTCATTCGGTTGTCCATGTGAATGATATTTGATAATAAAGAAAATTCTACTCCTATTTTGTAGGAGATCACTAGCAACTTGGGACCACTACTACAACAATTGTAGTTTATATTAGCTAATTTTTTTTAAAAAAATTTTGAATTATTATATGTTATAAATTTTAGATGTTACACCATATCTTTACATCGTTATTTTTTATCAATTTGTTGTTAGTTTTAATTATTTGATTTTTTTCATATTTTATATCCCTTATAATTGTGTTTTTGGAATTTCTGGATTTGCCACTATATATATATATTTGATAATCAGATTTGTATATATACATATACATCCGCTTTATTATTACATTAAGATCGTGCATTGAAGCCATTATCATGCCCATACATGACAATAACTTGCTCTAGTGGTTACATAATTAAGTATGATCATTATGTTTAATTTGTTTTGAAGGATATTTTTATCATGCATCTCCTGCAATTAACACACCCACTAACCAATCTATACTTGGAAATTACCATACACCTCATAGACTAAATTATAATGGAAGTTACGTTAGTATTTTGTCCATTATTTTTTTAAAAGAAAGACAACTTAAAAGAAATGAATGTTACCAACTACTAATTGGCTTAGTAATATGACAATTTAGGGTTTTAATAATAGTATTATTAACAGAGAATTATTCCACTATTCCCTAGATTATTAATTTACAAACACATTATAATAGTTTTTTAGATTAAGAAAACAAGTATTGGATGATCATATTATATTATGAAAAATACTTGTTTACACATATGCCGTATGAATTGATCCCATACACTAAATTAGTCAGCTTTGAGAATTTTTAATTTCTTGTTGTATTGTACTTGTTGTAGTGAGGTCTTTCCTCAAATTATTACAATATGTTGTTAAGTAATATGGTTGGTAATAAATTGAAATGATATGGTAAGAGAAGAAAACATAAAAACATTGAAGCTAAAATGTGAAGCATTCAAAATGAATATGATCATAAAATAAAAATGTTAGAAAGAAGTTGAATGTGCACGCCAACACAAAGCAAGGTGGGGGAAATTAGGGATTTGGGTGAAACAAATAAACGTCATGACAGAGTGGGATTGATGTCATCAAAACCCCCCACACACCACCACCACCACCACCAAAGTAGGAAGAGCTTCTTGTGGGCAACGTTAGTGCTAGTGCAGCTATCATCAAATGTTTGAATATTATTATTATTATTTTTTAAGGACATTTTACGATTACAATATAGTAATAAAAGAAAGAAAAGGGTTTTTAAAAGATGAAAAGTATATAAAACAATTGGGACCAAAGCAGCCATGCGTGTGACCACATAAGACTTCAAAAAGCCAAATTACGGTAATCCTAATTTAATTTATTAATTCTTCCAAGTTTTCATGCCCTAGACACATTTTGAGGGGAAATTAAATTCATTGGGAATAAGAATGTTATTAGAACTTTCGTGTTTAATTAATTGAGGGTTATGGGTTTAATCTACAAACTTTCTAGTATTAATTTAGAAATGTACAAATAAAAAGGGAAATACGGAAGGATGAATATATATATATATATATATTAAATAATGGGTCTAATTAAATGTGTTTCTCGATTTTCATCTACAATTATTGTGTTGAAAAGGGAAATAAAAGGCAGGTTGGTTGAATCATAGTATTTGCTTTGCCCTTTTTTATGTATATATAACTGTGTAATTACCTTCTGAACTTGTTGCTCTACTGAATTAAGCTAGTATAAAAATTTTTATTTTATATATCTATATATTATCCGTTATTTACTGCCATTCTATGGTCCATAAAAAATGAATGTATTTTTTGAAAAATATTTTGTTTGGATCGAGTAATTTGAAGTGTTGGAAGAGTAAGGTAAAGTAATGCAATACGGTCAGATTTACTCACCGATTGATTTATTAGGTAACATTAGAATATTGCTTCTAAAAAAGGTCAATAAGCATTTATAAATAACTCATATTAATCATATTACTTTTATTATATGCGTTAAGAGGATTTACTTAGAATGTTTAATAATATTAATACATTAGTGTTATTTTTCTGATAAAAAAATAATAAACACTTAACCAAATTGTGTTTTGTTTAAACTTTTTTTTTCAAGGGATTTTATGATATTATTTTTTTTCTATAGTAATTGTTCAGAGTAATATATACCATAAAAACATGATGGTTGAAAAAGAGAATTGAACCTATTTAGGACCAACAAGGAGCAAAGAGCAGGGAGTGGCAGCAAATACAAGAAGCTCGTGATGATAAAGGAAAAGAAATAGAAAATAGAATCGGAGGTTTAAAAAAAAAAAAAGGAAGAAGAAAGAAAATAGTGATTAGAAGAGTGTGGGTTATTGTACCACATGTCAAAAGTTATTACAAACAGGTATTATTTCTATCTGTAGTGCTTTTAGACTTGGGAATGGCAACAGGGTAGGTTGGGGGAGGTTTTTACCGAACCTACATCCGACTCTCTTAATTCGGTTTCAGTTTTCTTCCGTCGGATTTTGAGGAGGGTCGGTTTTCTCTACAAATTTTTTTTTTCTTTTTTTTTTCCTAACTTTTTATATTAATTTTTAAATATAAATATACAAATTTTCCATTAAAAATACAACCATATAGTTCAAATGTAATTTAAATATATTAATTTAACATTATATATATACTTTTTACAATATAAATTTGAAATTCTAATATATATATTAAAAAAATAATTGTATTTGAAAAAAAAAAAATTTTGGATGGTTCGCTTTTTCAAACATATCTCTTTTCAACTCTAAGAGGCATTGGTTTGGATGGGAAAAGTTACGGTTTGAACATCCGCGGATGCAGACTAGGACTAAATTGCCATCCCTATTTAGACTTCATATGCTGCTCTTCTTGTTTTTTTTTTATTCACCCTAATGTGTTGATTTAATTATTTATTTTTCTATGCATAAAGAAAATTCATCAGACACAAAAAAATAAAAAATAAAAAAATTCCATGTTGAGTTCTTATCTAAAGAAAATTCATTGATTAAATAAAATTTTTGCATTTGCATAAAAAATCATAATAAGTTCATAGTATATGAGACAATTAATTCTTTATTATATAGTGGTAACATGGTACCATCTCTATTTTTTTTAAGGAAAGCAACTTCATTGCAAGAAGAAGGATGGCAATGGCATTGGCATGTTAGGTATGATGGATATAGTTTTCCTATATTATATTTCCAGCCCAAAAGCAAATTAAATAATTTATGTTGAGTTTGAGATGAAATTCCGCTGATTTCCACCAAGTGGCTCATAAATCTAGAGGATTGTAAATATATATTTTAAGAAAAAAATTGAATTGATATCTGAAAAATTTTTAGTTGTTTTCTCAACATTCTGCCAATAAATTATAACATGTTAGTCTTTAAAGGAACAAATTGACTTATTTATAGAACATATCATGTTTTTTTAACTGCTATTGCTGCTTCTACTACCAATACGCAAAACTTATGCCTCAACAAAAAATTATGTTAATAATTATTATCAAAATATTAAGAACCGCTCATGACATTATAAGAGTTAAAGTGCAAGTCGAATATGAGTAATTTTTGTTAAAATTAAATAAGAAAAGTTTAAATTGAAATAATACAACTTGATTATGTGAACTAAAAATATAACTTGAGTGTTGGAAACTAGAGTAAAAAATTGGGATATTAGCCAATCATGAAAATATATAAAAAAATAATATATAATAATTTTAAAATTAATTAAATTTGTATATAGAAAAAATTCAAATATTACTGTTGGAAAAACAATACTAATAGTACGCTATTAAATTGAATGTCAGGAGAAATTCTTAGTTACATATCTAAGAATTTCTCGAATGTCAGTGATGGATTGTGAATGGAACAATAAATTTAGGATTAATTGATTAAAAATTAATCAGTTTAAACTTTAAACAAAAATAGCGTTAGCAGGAAGGAAAAATATTTTAATTATATTAATTAATTTTAAATCTAAATTTTATAAATCCAATTAAATAGTTATCTAATTAATATTTTAACCCAATTTCGGGGCTAAAACAATAGTTTTAGTTGACTCTCACTAAGCAGGCACTTCCAAAATAGAAGTTGAGAGATTAGTGTTATTATTTAAAAATAGGGGTAAAGTACTATTACAATTTATAAATTAAGGATCATTTATGATATAAGTTACCTAACTAAAATCTTTATTTATTTATTTTATTAACCACGAGATGTACTGGATGGGTCTCAATCATAAGCGGCACTTTTAAGCCATTACTACATATCAGATTAAACCATGTTTGAGCCGGATAGGCTAAAATCTTTATTTTTAATTTGACTTTACTTATCAAATTCTCTCTCTTTTTTTAACATAAACACAACGGAGGGGGAGGGCGTAAGGAAAAAGGAACGAATGGGAGTCTATGAACATAAGAGAAATACTGTCATAGATCTGGTCCAATAGACCAAGCGAATATGATGAAAATGCAAAAGTAGTTTTTAAGTGTAACGATAGTATAAATGACTTTAACTCAAAAGAAAAAAATAGATAATTATTTTCCGTGAAGAGAATTTAAGCAAGTCCAGCAAACTTTAGAAAGCAAATCAACGGGGAAAATGAAGAATTTGGCTGAAAGCATGTAAAGAATCTCATTTGCTGTAAGTATATTTTCTTAATTTTTTCTGAACAAAACTTGAGCTCTATTTATCCAAAATGTATGAACCAATGAGATTTTAGCTCTTAGATTCTGAGATGTGATCCTGTAAATAACTTATTGTTTTGTTAAACTAACTGGAGTATGAGACTTATACTTAGCAATTTAACGAAAGGCTACAACATTAATCAACTCGGTTAGACTTTGCCGCTATTGAATTCTCATTAATGGGAGTAGTCGGGATTCTAGATCAATTTTGTCAGCTAAGTTGTATTTTTTTTTTTGGGCTGTTTAAAAAAAAAAAATCTGAGTGTTAAATTATCCCGGAAAGTTTATTGAGTTTACTTTTACATCATATTTGTTTATCCAAGAAACATTGTAAAACAATTTTGAGTTAATACGTTATTTTCTTCTAATAAAAAAAAAGCTTATTTTTGAACTAGTAAGTATTTGAATAGGTTGAGTTTATTTAAATATAATTTCTATATTTGACCACTTTAGTTTAACAATTTCAACTCTCAACACTTTGTTAAAATTGATGAAGACAGCTCCTTAAAAAACAATCAATAACCAAAGAAAAGTTAATTTTAAAACCACTGTTTCATATTAGTTTGAGTAAACGTAAATGATTTGTAATAATTTTACAACAAATGTAGCACTGAGTATAGTAGACAACATTGACTGACTCAACAATAAGTCCACTGCGATATTAAAAAAAAAAAGAGTAAGCTTGGATAAATTTATCTAAACTGAAAGGATAAATGAGTAAAAGCAAGTTAAAAAAAAGATGATTTTTTTTTTAAAATAATAAAAGTTCTTTGGCTAATTTAAGTGTTTAGTACAAATTAATTATGAGATAAAATTAATTAATGACTTTAAGCAATAACTTTATAGTACTAACTGAAATATAAAGTGCTAACAACAGAAGAAGACAATAATGTGAAAGTGTGGGAGCACTACATAGATATAATAACATATACATCATATAATATAGTATATATACTCTAAATTAACAAGAATGAATACATTAGCAAAAGGCTTTTATATAAAAAATATTTAGTTTCCCCTTAATTCTATAGAAAATTATTAGAAAGTGAATGAAAATTAAAAAACCTTTTCCAATATATTGGAAAAAGAAAAGGGAAAATAAAAAAGCCAAAGAAAGGGCCACCACTTAAACCCCATCACCCCACTCGCAAACAAGTGCATGCCCAAATATTCTCCTACACCTACCCGAAAAAACAAAACTATATTCTAAAATCAAAATATACATTACATGTAACTCAAACCAGCAAGTAATAAGAGGGAAAAAGAGAAAAGGGAAAGAGAAAGAGATGGAGTGTGTTCCAAGACACAATCATTACATGGTCTTGGGGAAACAGAAAAGGGTGGCGTGGAAATAGCCAAGAGTATATATACAACAACTCCGAGGCCTATTCTAAATTTTTACTACTACTTCTAATATTATTAATTAATTAAGTTTATAATTGGATAATTTTGTAATTAAAAAATAGTAGTATTAGATAGAGGGCTAAGCTAAGGGCTTTTATCATGATGATACTATCAGCCTTTTCGGTCTTTGGTCGGTCGACAATCTGTTTTTGTTTTTGTGTTTCCCATTCCTCTGCCCCTCTCTAATTCTCCACTTTTAACCAATCACTCTTTTTTTTTTTAAATCAAAATTACTTTTTATATTAGCCATTCACTTAATAATAATTCAATATTATTATTTTTTTTATTCAGCAATGGGATTAAATTTTTTAGCATTTCTCTAAATTCATTTTAGGGAAATTAAATAAGATCATAAATAAATTTTTTATGAATTCAGAATTTTGTATACTAGGAAAGTGATGTGCTGTAGAAAATTTTGAATGTTGAAGGAAAAAAAAACTTCTTTGAACTTAAAAATTGAACTGGGAGATCCACTCCTTAATAGGTCTCAGTATTATTTGAATCCAAATTTATTGACACACTTAATTTGGTGTCTAAAAACTCAAGGGGTTGGCCTGGTGGTGAGGTAAGTAACCAAAGACCAAAATGTCCTAGGTTCAAACCTTGGGAGTAACTAAAGATAAAAAAAAATAATAATAATTTAGTGTCTAAAAACTGGGTTGATGGGTTGATTTCTAAAAAAAATATTAATTTTTGATGTTATATTAAAATAAGTAAATGAAGAAAAAAAAGAGGGATATAAAAAAAGTGTCCACCTCCACCCGACCCAGATGGAATAGGGGATGGATAGAGAGAGAGTGCCGTAAGAAGAAAGGAAAGGAAAGCAAAGAAAAGCAAAAACTAATACTAACACAAGCACAGACCACATTCTCTCTCTAAATCTGTATATATATTTGAGATGAGTAGTGGCGAGAGAGAGAAAGAGACAGAAACACAAAACAAAAGTAGACCAAAAAGATACCAACAAACAGCCAAAGAAAGGGAAGGCTTCTTCTTATTAGTTGCTTGCTGCTGCTAACCCACAAAGGATGTGGCAGGGGCAGAAATTGGAATATTAAGCTATTATATACCCAACTCTCCTAGCTCTAATTCAAACCCTTGTTACATTTCGTCACTAACTCCAAACCCTTTCTTTCTTTCTTTCTTTTCTTCTCTTTTCTTTTTCCAGTCACCACTTTCTTTGTACAAGATAGAGATAGAGTATAGAGCACTGAAAAGTCCATATCCATCTTATATTTCAAACCACCCACCCACAACTCAATTCAACCTCCTTCTTCTTTCTCCTTTTTTCCTAAAGGTTCTTACTTTTCAAAATAATTTTTTTTTTGTTCTCTTGTTGTTTGTCCAGATATGTGTGGATTGAAAGAAGAAAATCATCATCAAGGAGAGTGTTCACAAAATATTCATGACTTTCAAGATTATCAACAGCATCTTCTTCTTCAACAAATGCAACACCACCATAATAATACCAACAATAATAATAATGACGTCATCTATGGAGGAGGTGGAGGTAGAGGATCTGGATTAGTCTTCCCTACAGAAGTTTCACCCATCTTACCATGGTCTCTACCTCCAGTTCATTCTTTTAACCCTACCCACTTTAACCCGAACCCGGTTCGTGATCATCACCACGACCCATTTCTTATTCCTCAACCGCTTCCGTCACCTTATGGCAGTTTCTTTAACAGAAGATCAGCGACCTCTCCTGCTTTGCAGTTTGCATATGATGGCGGTTCAGCAAATGATCATCATCATCTTAGAATTTTGTCCGATACTCTTGGACCGGTTCTTCATCATCAACCCGGTTCAGCTCCTTTTGGTTTACAAGCTGAATTAGGCAAGATGACTGCTCAAGAAATTATGGATGCTAAAGCACTTGCTGCTTCAAAAAGTCATAGCGAAGCTGAGAGGAGAAGAAGGGAGAGAATTAATAATCATCTTGCTAAGCTTCGCAGCTTATTACCCAGCACAACCAAAGTAAGTAGAATCAAATTATTTTTTTCTTTTTCCTTTAATCAATTTGAAATTTTTTCAGAAACTGAAATGCATTTTAGTTAAGATTTTATTTAGGTACTGTTATTTTCACTTTTGGTATATTATTCTTCTTCTTTAGCAATATTGTGTAGTTCCGAGGAGCAAAAAAAATCGAAAAGGGAGAATATATAAGCGGTAATGTCGCTCAGTTGACATGATAAAGAGAAACCAAAGAGCAGTTGAAAAGCTTCCATGGAAATTTCTTGCCGGATCATATCAGTCAAACCAAAGTTATAAATTTTATTTATATGGACACAAAGACCAGACAAAACTAGCATCCTTGTCAGTCTTATAGCCATGCCCTAATCAAGCCCCACCACCATTATTAACAAGAATCTATGAATTTTCATGCCTTAATTTAACTATCCATCCCATCTCTTCTTTCTTTTTACAAAAATCAAAACATTGTTTTTAAACTAAATAATAATTGTTGTTGTTATTCTTTTTAATCACATTCTCATAATTCTCTTCTTTTTATTTCTTGTTTTTAGCTTAATAATTATGATGATTAAGATTAATCTTGGTATTATTAATAGACAGACAAGGCTTCATTGCTAGCGGAGGTGATTCAACACGTAAAAGAGCTGAAACGACAGACGTCAATAATAGCAGAAACGAGTCCTGTACCAACAGAAATGGATGAACTAACAGTGGATACATCTGAATCAGATGAAGATGGTAAGTTTATAATTAAAGCTTCGCTTTGTTGTGAAGATAGGTCTGATCTTTTACCTGACTTAATCAAAACGCTAAAAGCCTTGCGTTTAAGAACACTAAAAGCTGAGATCATAACACTTGGCGGACGTGTAAAAAACGTTTTATTCATAACTGGAGAAGATGATTCTTCAAGTAATAGCAGTGATGATCAAACCCAAAATCAACAGCTTCAATATTCCATTAGTTCAATCCAAGAAGCATTCAAAGCTGTTATGGAAAAGAGTGGTTCTGATGATTCTTCGTCAGCAAATGTTAAGAGACAAAGAACTACCAATATTAATATTCTCGAACAACAGCAGCAGCAGCAACAAAACAGGTCTATGTAATTTTCATGTAAGAACACTATCACCAATAATTATTATTACTCTTATTTCCATTTTCTTGGCATTTCTTTCTCTATTTTTTTTTTTTTTTTTGAAATTTATTTATTGATTTTGGGTTTTTGGAGTTTGCTTGTGGTGGGTTGTGTGTTTCATATCATTTATTAACGGTGTGTAATTTTTAAAATTTTGGGCACTGAATAGACAAGCAGTAATGATGGTGTGTTTTGTGTACTTACTTACTTACATCATATATACATAGGAAATGTATGTGAAATGTATAGTTGCTTGGTGCGGTTATCTTTCCTATAAATGGTGTGCATTATTTGGGTTTGGTTGTGCAAGAAACAAAGAAAATGGCAAAATTTTAATTTGGAAAACATTCTTTCTATGTTAGGTTTTGATATAAGGTTTCTCTTGCCACGAAAAAGATTTTTTCCTATGAAGAAAAACCCCAAACCAATCCCAAATTTTCAATCTTTCTCTGTCGCATCCGTGTCTGTCTCTGTCTCTATATAGACAGTATTGGTGGAATTTAGAGATCAGCAATAAGAATGGTGACGATTTATGTATTTCTTGATCTTGTCATGTGCATATACGTCCCCACCACCTCCTTCTTATTGTTGTTGTTGTTAGCAGTACAATGTTAGTATTTTTCAGCTCTCTTGTGATTCATCTTGTTTGTAATTTCTTACAACTTACAACCCAAATAAATACGAGAAATATATATATATATATATATATATATATATACATGTAATAATATTGTATTTGACTTTTTCTACTTTCTTTTTTCGAAATTTCAATCAGTTTCGTACTCTTTATATTCTTCAATGGTCAGTCGTCTGATCTATTGAATCATGAATGAGGAGCTTAGTGTTAATCCAATGGTAGTCTGATTATCCAATGGATATATTGACTGAATTAGGTTTTTTGTTTATATAACTACGGATATTTCTTTCTTCCCTCTCGTCTAGTCATATATAAGGTTCGGAAAAGACCAGTTTTTCCAAGTTCCAATTTCTTTTGGTTCATAACAAATAAATATATAGGACAGAAATGACCAAATCTGACTAATTAAAATTTCCTTTCTTGGAGTCTGCAGTTAATACATGATGTTATTTCCAGTTAATGTATGTACACCAACAGCTGCATTAATGTAATTATAGTACTGGTAATCTAAGTGAGAATTTCACTTTAAAAAAAAAAAGAAAGTTTAATTGTGAATGATAAGAAAGAGGTGCAATGTCCCCGTCCTATATGAGGAAGAGAGGGTTAGATTGGATATTCTTAATTTTTCTTCTGACAAAATTTTCAAGGTCATATCCGGTAATTTCATATTACTCATCCCTGACATCTTTAAATAATCATGAAACTCCTTTTTCTAGTAAATCTAATTGTTCAGCTTAATTAGAAAAGTCATACTCTCCTTAGAAGAGTTGCGGGCTTTTGAACCCTAGCATAAATTATCATCTCCTCTCAAAACCTAGCTCCAGAAATTCAAAAAATGAAACAGATAATTTTGATGGGATGTTTGTCATCGTTAGAGCATCAAATTGTTGATAGGACGTCTCACATAATGCCATGGCTCCTGATCTTTTGGTCTAAGAGAAAGAAACTCAAACGTAAGCTAGCACAAATTTCTCCCTCATTAGTTCAACATATGAGTTATTGAGAATTTCAATGATGATTTTGGACCTCTAAAGATAGTTGGGTTATCTGTTATAAATAAGCCTAAGAAAATTTTTGAGTTATTTCCCATAACTGCCAAAAAGATCATTCCTAGAAAAGTGACCATCACGAGTTCTAAAGCCCTTTCCTTTCTTCCTTCTCCTACACTTCCAAATAACCCTCCGCACCTTGAGGTACATGCAAGTCTCCACACGATTTTTACCCATCGATAGTAACACTATTAGACTCAGAAATGAGATCTTGGAATCTCATTCTCTTCAAATTCCTGACCCCTCATCTGAAGCAAAAATTACATTGGAAGTGGCTTCCCAAATTTGGAGAACTTCAATGAACATTGCATGATTAGAAAAGGATGAAAAAGGTAAGAATCTTGACATCAAAATGCATAGAGACATGATTGGTTCTCTATTATATCTCGTTGCTAGTAAACTTGATATTCGTACGTTGATGTGCTAGATTTCAGTCATATCTAAAAGATTCACACTTAATTAATATTAAGATACTACGGTATTATTACTGCTTTTAATCTGGTTGGGTATAGTTATTCCTAATTTTGTAGGAAGTAGCTTAGATGAAAAGAGGACACTTTTAAAACCTGTCAATTTCCAGGGCAATGTTTAATTTATTTGTTTAGCAAAAAGCAAACCTCAGTGGCCCTTTATACCATTGAGACATAATACATTGCCGTTGAAAATTGTCTCGTGAGTTTTATGAATAAAACATCAATTGGCAGAATATGGGCTTAAAATTGATGAAACACTTATCGAGTGTGACAACACAAGTGCATTTAAAAGTGGGCAAAAAAAATAAGGGCAAACCTCAAACCGAACGGAAACCGAACTAAAAATCGGTTATGAGTGGTTCAGTTCGGTCTACGGTTTTGAAAATCTAGAAACTGATTATTTCGATTTGGTGTTCGGTTCTAAGTGTTTGAGAACCGAAATGAACTGAAAACTGAACCACTGCTATGTATACATATCTTCTCCAGAAAACACTAAAATCCTAACCCTATCCTATCGCCTCCTTCTCTTTTTCTTCTCTCTTTCTCCTCCACCTCTTTTCTCCTTCTTCTCTACTTAACCACTGCCGATCTGTCCTCCTCCTCTCCTTAGCCACCGAGACCCTCTTTTTTCGGTGCACTTTTGCTTCATCCTCTCTGGTGTCTGTATGATTTGTGCCTGAAGTCCAAGGAACTACTTCCTACCTCTAATTCAGATTAGAGGGTTATAGGAAACTATCAGAAGCTGTAACATAGCTTCAAATCCATGATCATCTTGGAGCAACCGATCGATCTTCAACCAAAACCAAAAGACATTTGTTGATGTCGATTTCATTCTTTCTCTTTCGATTTCTGAAAACTATAAGAAATAGAAAGGAAGAAGACCAAGAAACAAATCGATAATTCCTTTTCATAATTATTTATAGCCTGGAAAATAATAATAATAATAATAATATTTCGATAAAAAAATTTTTAAAAGAAGGAAATAAGAAAAATAATTAAAATAATAAATAAATAAATAAAATAGATAATTTCATAATGATCAATAAATAAAAAATAATAATAATATTTTTCATAAATATTTTTTTAAAAATAATTTATTGGAAATATGACATTTTTCATATTATTTTTGGGATATTTACAAAAAACTTCCTAAGTTTTATCTATATCTACATTTTCCTCCCTGTCTTTTTTTTTTTTTTTTTGATAAAAAACCTTGTTGTTTTATATTTTCGTTGACAAAAATACCATTCTATCTATTTTTTTATTAAAATAAAGGTAGAAGGATCAAAATGTAATTTTACGGACCACCTTAAAAAATTAAAGAAGCGAGGGACTGTTTTGAAATTTTTCTATCCTCTTCCTCCCCTAGCCATTGGTTCAGCACTACCCTTCACCATCAGAAATCTGTGTCAAACAGGAAAGCCAATCCCAAAAACAAGAATTGCAAAAGAAGCAGATGTGAAAAATGTCTCGTTTCTCAATTTGATTCCCAGTCTTCTGCTTTAGGCCATCAAGAACTGAATAAAACATTAAAAATCAATACATAATTCTGCTCCTTCAATCAACAATAACTATCCTTCTTCAAATCAGAAATCTATGTTTAGAATCGATTCTGATCCTTCCTTATCATGGAAGACTCAAACTCAAACTCCTCTAAATTATGTTCCCTCTATTTTCAAATGGGAAATCCCTGTTCAATCGTTCAGACCTTCTGTTTAAAACAATTCCCTATTTTAACGCAACTCTACTTTTTTTATTTGCCTGTCTGCTCTTCGAATGTGTAGAAGTGATTTCTGATTTGAAGTATTATTGACTTATTGGTTTGGAAAATCTACAAATTGTTATTATTAGATCGTCGAAAGCCGAAATTGATGGATCCTACGCAACAACAACAGAACCAATGTCAAAACTGCCACGAACGTTGATAGCGCCTTCAATTGGGCCACCGCCGATTCCAATCTTACAATCAGCTTTTTCTCCATTGCCCACCCCCTCCTTGCTTACCTTGCACAGTAATCCTTGTCATATATATATATATATATATTGGCAGCTAGTAGATCTGATGGAAGCATGTGTGGTGGCCGGCGGATTATAATGGAAATTTTTCTGTTTGACCCAGATTTCTGGCTGGTGGTTCAGTTGGTGGCAGTAGAGGCACATTTTTTCCGCTGGTGGTGAAGGGTAGTGCTGGATCACTGGCTAAGGGAGGAAGAAGATAGAAAAAATTTCAAAACAGTCCCTCATTTCTTTAGTTTTTCAAAAAGAGCCTATAAAATTATATTTTAGTCTTTCTACAGTTATTTTTAACAGAAAAATAGATAGAATGGTATTTTTATCAATAAAAATATAAGGTAGGGATTTTTTAGTCAGAAAAAAAAAAGGAGAAAAATGTAGATATCAGTAAAACTTAAAGAGTTTTTATTAAATATCCCCTTTTTTTTAAATTAACCTAATATACTGATAACATTTTATGTATAATTTTGCGAAAAATCAAGGGCTCTAAAGGCATATAGCACATTCTATATAATTAGTAGGAAATAGCATTATCTTTTGAATGTGTAGTAAATAGCATATTTTAATTGTAATAAAAAGATAAACCCAAATATACCCTTACTAAACTAACTGCATGCCATCATTTCCAAGAATAAAATAACCTTACAAATTTTTTTAAAAAAAAAAAAAGCCACTCAACTTGGAACCTAAAAAATCGCTACCCATTCTTCAAAAAAATTGCAGAACGTCTTCCACCATTCTACAAATCCACAATGCAACATCTTCGTCCACCATTTTGCAAACTCCACCATAACTTCTCTTCCTCTTCTTCTTCTTGTTCTTAATTCTTTATTTTGCTTACTAGTACATACCATATATATATACTAGTATATCATATAAGCCCAAAGAAAGAGAAAAAATTTAATGGCAGCTAGGTTTTTGGAAAAGAAGAAAATAATATGTACGGTAAATACGAACCCTATATGCCAGTATATAAGTCATTTATATGGTATATATGGAACATATGCCAAGTAAATATGACTCATATACCGATATATATCGCTCATATATAGGCCATATATACCAACATATGGTATATATGACCTATATAGCGGTATATACGGCTCTTTTTCTTTATCTCCAAAACCCTAGCCGCATTATAGACTTTTTCTCCACCAAAAAACACAAAACAATAAGATAATAATTCAAATCCACCATTAAAAAACTAATTGGTTAAAAAACCAGTGAAAAATGAAAAAGAAAGAAGATTAAAATGAAGATCAACCGTTATATAGGCTCTCTTCTCCAAAAATCGAATCCCTAATTTTTTCTGGTGAAGATCAACCACTACTAGTTTGGAATATTCAAAATATTTTTCCTGAACTTTACTTTCGGTAATGGCTATCGTTTCTAGTTTTGAAAATCAGCAAATTTCTTTAGGATTGAAATCGATGAAGAAGAAGGAGGAGCAAGAGGAGAAGGTGGTGGTGGAGGTGATACGCTCTCCTTAACTTTTCAAACACCCCTTTTTGATATTATTATTATTATTATTATTATTATTATTAGGGGTATAAATGTAAGTCCTCATAAAAAAATTGTTATTTACTATATTTTCCAAACTATATGCCATTTACTTTTGGAAAATGTAAGTTAATAGCATATTTTTTAAGTTTACTTTAGTAAATAGTACAAATTTTGAAAAATATAGTAAATAGCACATTTGTTTTTGTTTTTACTTTTCTATCCCTCTTTTATTTTTTATTTTATTTCTTTTAAATAAAACAAAATTAAAATTAAAATTAAAAAAAATATCACTGGACTTCATCGGCAAAAATTTTGGTGACATGTGAAAATTCCAATGAATGTCGGTTGGAGAAAGGTAAGATTCTAACAGAGTATGGCATATATATAATTCCATGTAATAATAAGACTAAATTTAGGCAGTGGCATAGTGAAAAATTTGTTTTGCTACTTTTAAAAGGTAATGGTTCAAATCCCAGAGCCATATATCAAAAGCATATAAGCTGAGCCTAACTATATACCCAGTCCGCCGGCAGTGAAACAGTTGACTAAAGAAATTAATATTTTTTTATTTTTTTTAAATGGGGCATTTTTAGAATTTAAATTTATTTTTTAAAATGTGCCATTTATTATATTTTAAAAACTTTGTACTACTTAGAACATGTTAATTTTCAAAATGTGTTATTTCCTTTCAAAGTCTTTTACTTTTTTAATCTTTTTAAAAATAATATTCCTTTACATTTCTCAAAAATCAAAAGCATTTTGGGCATTCAGTTAAATTGGGCCTCGTGCATGGCTTTTGGAATTTCAATTAAATTGGGCTTTGGCCATTAGAGAGGAAGTAAAAAATTAACATGGCCAATGAAAGGCCCTTTGAGTTTTCAGTTAAATTGGGCATTGGCCCATAAGAGCTCCATTGACAAAAGGTCTGGACAAGTCTCGTGCATGGCTTTTGGAATTTTAGTTAAATTGGGCTTTGGCCATTAGAGATGAAGAAAAAAATTAACATGGCCCATGCAGGTCTCGAACCTGCGACCTTCGCGTTATTAGCACGACGCTCTAACCAGCTGAGCTAATAGGCCAGTTGGTTGTATGCCAACACAATACATTTAATATTGTTTATAGTACCATAATATGGTTTTAGATCAAATGACTATGCCGTCACTGTTTTACTATATAATTATTCCCTATGCGAGAAAGTACATATTAATATTAGTGTTCATCACGAAATTTCATGTATCTTCTTAGTTAGCCTTCAGGAAAAAAAAATGTATTTTTTTAGTTAAGTATGTTTGTTTCTCATAAAATATCATTCTTTCGAATCAAATCAAATAAAAAAGATCGCTTCCACTGTGATTGAGTCCACTGACACTTTGTTTATTAGATAAAATATTAAATATTAGTAGTATGATTTTAAGGCTGGATTCCATTGTAGCTAATAATGAGTTCGTATTTATTAAAAATTTTACACTAATTTCAAAATTAATTTATAGACTGAATTAGAAACTCAAAAACCAAAAACCTAGAGAAAGAGGAGAAAGAGGGAGACAACTCTCACATAAAACTGGGTATTTGAGAGATGGAGATTGGTGGGGTTCTGACTTCCTCTTTAGAGCTTCTTCTTTTTTGGGATTAAACAAAACCGAAAAAGCTTTAAAAAATTTTGAAAAATAACTATTACCTCCATTTTAAAATATAAGCATGTTTTTCATTTTGGGTTGTTCTAAAATATAAGTCACTTTTTATATTTGTATTAATACTAAATACTATTTTCCAAAATTATTACTCATAAATGAAAAAAATAGGTATTTTGAGTATATTAAAATAAGAGTATCATAGTCAATTCAATAAAAAAATAACTTCAATAATAAAGGAATTTTAGAATTTTCTTTTTAAAAAATGTGTCATAGGAAAGAGTTTTATATTTTAAGACGAAGATAATAATAATTATATTTACTTTTCTACCTTCAATGTTGACTTAATTTTACATAGCATTTTATTTTCAATAATTTCAAAGTAATGATTATTGTAATAAATAGTACAATATAAAATTTAATTTTAAATAAATATCACTTTTAAAATTTAATTAGATGAATAACAATTTTTTCTCATATTTTTAAAGAAATCAAAAAAATAAATTTATTTTCTCAAATTTTCTATAGCAAACATTTATGCTATCATGTTATTCATCTTCACAGGGCTTGCATTATGTTTCCAGTCCTCCTTCCCATATCAGGTCTTTACTCTTTTCAGATCTAGACTTTCTTAGGGATTAACTCCCTCCTCTTTAAGGAGAAAAAAATCGCCATAAGTAGTGACAATTTCCTCCAAATGCAACACTTTAATGGGTTAATTTGTTATGCAGATGGGGTCTTAGCCCAAATAGTTCGTGTAAATTTCAGAAATTTTGCTTTGGATTGATGTAATTTGAATTTGAAAAATTTTATGAAATTCTTGATTTTTTTTTAAAAAGAAATTCTTGATTTTTTTTAAGCAAAAATTTACTGATTTTCCAGGAAAAAAAAAAATTCATGTTAAATTGTACCATTTATGGATTTCTAAATTATATTATTGTCTTCAAGTTGATAATCATGAATCTTCCAAAATAGTGATCCCGGATCTGAACATCTTGTGGTGCTCTCCATTTTCAAAGCCTTCAAGAACCATCTAACAATCTAATGAAAGAAAAGTAAGAAAATCAACTCTTAACCTCCACACAAAAGATCTATAAACAAGAAAGTAAGAAACAAAGAAACTTTTATTGCCCTAAACTAGATAAGCCCGGAGATGAACATCCTGTGCAGTGGCAGAGCCACGTTGGGGCCAAAGAGAGTGTTGGGCCCCATGAAGTTTTGGGAGAAAAATGAATAAGAAAAATGAAATTTTGTTGATTGTTGAACCAGTTTAGTTCAAACTTTATTTCTTCAATTTCTGATCATTTTTCATTAAATTTAAAGCCATATATCAATAGAGGATTAAAATATGGTTCCAACGGTACCTTATTTGGCCATTTTCATTACCGGAGTCACAAGAAATGACGGCTTAAAATTCGGCTGGTGAAACTGAAATTTCAGCTTGAGCTGAAGGAAGAAGACGACGTTCTTCAGTTTTGGTCCTCCCACTTTTTAAATATTACGTGCGTGGCTCAGAAGTTTCTTTGACTTTTTAATTTTATCCCTTTTTTTTATTTTCTTATGTAATTGATCCCTAAACGTAATTTAACTTTTCAACTTATTTCACCAGTTTAATTAATTAATTAACTTGTAATTATTTTGAGAATTAATTAATTTAACAACTTAAATAAATTATAAGACCATTATAATTAATTCTAAAACACTGTAAAATTTATTAAAATGGTTTAATTTTGTATAAAAATAATTGGAGACCTAATTAATTAATATTTGGACATTTAATTAAAAATAATTAATAAGAATCCAATTAAATTATTATTGATGATAAAATTAAAAAAAATTGAAATAGGAAGTAAAAGGAAAATATTTAGGCATAAATGAGTTAGAATTAATAAACAGTATTTTTACAGTTCAGTATTTTTGCAAGTTTTGATGCTCTGGTAAAACCAGCCGGAGTTATAGAGTTGCGCCGATTGAAGAAAAAAAATAACGAAGAGGAATAAAGAAAGAAAGAAAGGAAGGAAAAAGAAAAAAATTTCAAAACGGTGCCGTTTTATTTATAATGAAATGCACTATTTCATTAATTTATATATATATTTTATTTTTCATATCAAAACGACATCGTTTTGATTAAAAAATAAAAAGAAATACATATTGTATTCCTTCTTCTTCTTCTTCATCTATTATTCCCCCTCTCTTCTTCTTACTTCATCTATTTTTCATCAGACATCATTGCTTGCCGGTCACCGCTGCTGCTGTTGCCTCCGCCAGAAAAGTGGGCCCTCATTCCCTCAAAGGCTAGCTACGCCATTGATCTTGTGGTGCTCTCCATTTTCAAGGCCTTGAATAACCATTTAATAATGGAAGAAAAGCAAGAAAATTAACTCTTAACTCCCATACAACAGATCTACAACCGAGAAAGTAAAGAAACAAAGAAGCTTTTATTGTCCTAAACTAGACAAAAAGAAGAAAGAAAATCCCCAAAAAAAGCCAGCATACCCAAACAATAAAATCAGAAAAATTAAAGAGAAAACAAAAGAAAAAACAACCAAAGAAAACTATCAACAAGGGTGGCTATTGCCGGTGGCAGCTACAAAATCAGCATCTAAAGGAAACTTTCTAAAGAGAACCAGCATCCTAAAGGAAACTTTCTAGAGAGAATGTATAGGAAAGAAAAGAAGAGAGAGAGAGAGAGAGAAAATGTATGAAATATTTTAATTATATCTTTGGTAGGAAAAATGATAAGAAGAGAGAATGTGTGTAGATTGGAATATGGCTATTATGCCATCTCCAAGGAAGAAATTAATGTGGCTGTAGAGGAAATATGGGTGTCAAGATGGGAGCCCTTCATTGCATACTATACTATTCCCATCACATGTGATTCCCTAAACCAAAGGCTCTTCATCTTATGATTAGTGTCCCTATTTTTTTCGCTTTGCTTGTTTGGTTTCTAAGCTTAGTTGACTCAATTTTAAGCTATAAGCTTAAATTATTCATACCATCCAATTAATTAACTATAACCAATGGGCAATGGGTAGCTAATGAACTGCCATTAACATTTCATTTTCTGTTTATTCCAGAATCATGATAGATAGGCTTATTATGGAAGATCTATATGGTTAGTTTCAATTCCATATTAGAAGTGTAACCACTTCAAATATATTTGTGTTTTGAACTCAAAGCTTTTATATATACTAGTTTTTTTTAGCGTGCGTTGTACGCGTTAACTCATTTTATATTCTCGTTATTAATGTTCTAGTTAATTTGATTAATTATATATTGACAGTAATAAAATTTATATAAAAATAATAAATTATTGTCTAATTACCATGAATTTTGAAACATTTTATTACTTATATGAATATAAATAAATTTTTTAGATTTTTTATTTTAAAAATTTATCGAAATAAATTTTTTTATTTATACATTATCGAAATAAATTTTTTATTTATACATTTATTTTTGTTAGTCAATTTTTTTATTTAATTAAATTTATTAATTATACAAATATCTACCTAATCCAACTTATCAAACTATCAACACCAAACTTGAATCTAATCATGCTGTTTGAAATATAAAGAATAAAAAAATACAGAGATAGTATATCATATCTTTCTAGCATTAGGAAAAATAATTAATTAGTTATATTTATATTAAATAATTTTTTTATTAGAACATAATTTGAATTTAATTATAATTATTAAAATAATATGTAATTTAAATTTAATTAATTAACAATTAAAATATTATTTCTTATTAAAATATAATTTTAATTTAATTAATTAATTATAAATAATTATATAATACTCCTTATTAGAATATGATTTGAATTTAATTAATTAATAATTAAAATAGTATTCCTTATTAAACTATGATTTGAATTTAATTCATTAATTATTATAAATAATTATATATAGACAACTTTACTTCCAATAATATAAATTTTATAGGGCATTTTGGATGAAGTTAATGTCCCTTCTCTCCCCCCTCCTCCCCCTAAAAAAAAAAATCCACTCTTTTATATATGGAAAATTTACAATAACCTCCCTAGGTTATAGCTTATCATACATTTTTCTCCCTAGTTTTTTTTTTTGACACAAATCTCCTGGAGTTTTTAAACCGTTAACAATTATGTCCCTTCTGTCTATTTTTTTTATTAAAATAACTGTATAAGGACCAAAAAATAAATTTACGTGTCCTTTTTAAAAAACTCAAGAATTTAGGGACTATTTAAAAAAAAGTCATCCTCAACTAAATTAAGGGAAGCCCGCCGCCGGCTACCACCATACCTTTCTTCCCTTCCCTCTTTCATGACCTTCACCACCACCATACCTCAACTACCAGACCCATCATTCACTCATAGCGAAAACCCACCAAATTCAGCGTCTTTATCTTCTTCTATTATATCCTTCTCATCTCTGCTTTCTGTGTTTTTACTTTGCGGAAGACGAAGATGACGAGAACTCGATGAAGCCCAACGTTCGAAGTGCCTCCTCGCCGTTCTTCAGGGACCGATCTACGCTGGAGATGGCTAACGCCGGCCGAGGCTCGACGTTCAACCTCAATCTGATGCTTAGCCAGACAAACGAAGAACTACTGAATCCTCGATCTGGTTTCTTGTTTTTTTTTTAATTTTTTCTTTCTTTTATTTAACAGAGCTTGAATGAGTCTTTGATTTCCGGCTTTGTTTTGCCTTGTTGTTGTTTTGCTCGTTTTGTTTTGATGTGGTGGCGATAGTGGGTGGGTCTGATGTGGTGGCGGCGGCCATGGAGGAGAGGGAAGAGAAGAAGATGGGTCTTTAGGTTTGGTTTTTTTAGTTTTTAGACATGGTCAGCAGGAATGTCAAAGAAAAACTTGAAAATTTCTCGATTGAGCTGTAAGAGGATGAACACACTCCTGCGAATTTGTAATAGCTTTCCTTAAGTTTTTCTGATTGTTGTCATTCTATTCTAAGCAGTTATGAGATGAGATTTAACATCAAAACCGGTGAGGCATCTCAAAAGAAATTATTAGCTTTTGCTGTCTAAGGTAGTGGTGGTCAGAGGTGGTGGCTGGCGAAGTTCCAGCTGGAAAGGAAAAGAAGAACCTGTTATTGGAAAAGGTTGAAGAAGATGAGAAGTTTAAAACGAGTCCCTTAATTCTTCAATTTTTTCAAAATGGCCAATTAAAATTACTTTTTGGTTCTTTAACAACTATTTTAACATAAAAATAGACATAAGAGGTATAAATGTTAACGGTTTTTTAACCCAGGGAGAAAAATGTTGAATATGCTAAAACTTAGAGATGTTATTGTAAATTTTCCTTTATATATACTAATTTTTTAGCGTGCATTTTACGAATTAACTTGTTTTATATTCTCGTTATTGGTGTTCGAGTTAATTTGATTAATTCTATATTAATAGTAATAAAATTTATAAAAAATAATAAATTTCTGTCGGATTACTATGAATTTTGAAACTTTTTATTACTTATATGAATATAAATAAATTTTTAGATTTTTTATTATAAAAATTTATCAAAATAATTTTTTTATTTATACATTTATTTTCATTTTTTAAACTCATTAGTCAATTTTTTAATTTAGTGAAATTAATTAATTGTACGAATATTTATTTTATAATAATTTTAACTATAAGATTACTTAAAAATTTTGTGATTGTTAATAATTAAAATAACACATTTTATAAGTTATGAACTAATAATTAAAATAATATATTATATAAATTAACTAATTTATTAATTTCATAAAAATGTTTATGCTCATTTTAGATATTTTTAAGATATTCGTTGTTATCATATTTTTTAACGATTCATTGTTATCGTACTTAAAATAGTATTATTATTATTTTTTATGATTACTTTTATCTATAGTTCGATTATAAATAAAGAATTGAAATTTTAGTATAATATCTAATTAAAATATTTTTTTTATTATATCTTTTTCTAAATTAAAATTAAGAAGGTAGTGAAAGTACTTAAAAAATTATAGTGGCGAAAGTACTTTAAAAACTATGTAATTTGTTATATTCAATAATATAAAATTAATTATCATATATATTGTAGTATAATATCATAATAAGAATACCAATAACAATACTAATAATATTAGAATTTAAATTTTCTAATTAGAATATACTGCTAATATTAATATTATCTTACTATAGATTTTCTAATTAAAATACAATACTATATCATATTAATAAGTTATTATTTATTTATTAATTAATTTAATAAAAATACAATTCTAATATTAACTCCTGATTAGAATACATTATTAATACTAATATTATTAGGATTGTTATTAATTAATTAATTAATTTAGTAATTTAATAAAGACGTAATTAATATAAAAAATTAAAAATATGAGGAATATTTTTTACAATCCCAATTTTTCCCTTTTCATTTGTACATTTAAGTACACTATAAACAAATGACCTAATAGAAAAGATTAACAAATTTCAGAAACTAACATGTAACTTTATTTTAATGTTCATCTTCTTTATCTCATTCCTCTGGAAAAGAAAAAAACCCTAGCCTTGAATAATCGTCGCCTTAACCAGCCATCGTTCCTTTGTTTTAGACCTGTTCATATTCTCTAGTGGATGCTTCATTTCAAATCCATGATTTTTGTCAAAAATCCGACGAAAATGACATGAAATCTCGTCGACAGCATGATTCTCAACGAAAACTAACAAAAAACGACCTGAATCACGTCGAAAACCCACTCTTTCTAAATTTCCAGAAGGCGCCACAGTAAAAGGTCGTCCAAAATTTTGACTAGCTTCCGATAATCTGACGATTCTTTTGAAGTTACTAGACAAATAGTCAGCACGAGGGCTATCGACCGATACCCTTCATTCATCAGTCGATTGCATTTGGCAGAGGTGGTAGCAGTGGCTCTAGGGTTCCAATTTTCTTCCTCAATTTTTCTGACGAACTGCTTCAGTTTTTAGATTTTTTAAAAATTAAAATTCAATAAATATTAACAGATGAGTATAAAAGTAAAACTCTAAACAAGGTGCTATCTACTGTCATTTACTAAAGAAAAACTTAAAAAAGTGTTATTTGTTATAATTTTTTAATTTTATTTCAAAATTTTAGCCTAATCTGCTATTAGATTTTTTAATTTTTTTATAATATGTTTTAAAATCCTTAAATTTTGAAATTATTATACTATGAATCCTTTCTATAAAAAAAATATCAATTTCTGTAAATTATTATACTCTTTCATGTAAATTATTTGCTCTTTTATATAAATAGTATTTCTTATTAGAATATGATTTGAATTAATTAATTAATTATTGTAAATAATTATGAAAAGATAATTTGAATTTCAATAATATAAATAGGGAATAATATAAATAGGGACGTATTCAAATAGTTAACTTTAAAAAAAGAAGTGTTGGTAATTAATTATTAATAATTAAAATAGTATTCATTATTAGAATTTAATTAATTAATTATTATAAATAATTATAGAAAGACAATTTTAACCTTAATAATATAACTTTTGTAGAAGCATTTTAAGCGAAACTAATGTTTTTCACCCGTGCATTTATATACGTTTATAGATGGACAATTTATAGATATAATAGATATAATGACAAAATGTAATTTGAATATCAAATTTCAAATTCCGTTTGCGAATTAAAATATTTCATTTCATTAAATGGTGAGGAGGCTTTGGTGTGCATGATTAATCTTATAACAGCTAGTCATATAATATTGATAACCTATTTTAAATTGGAAAATTTTAATAATAGAATATGAAACTGTAAAATAATTTGTAAATTTTTTCAATACTCAAATTGAAAGAAATTATTATTATTATTTTTTTTGCCGATTTCTTTATATATATATACATGAAAACAAACTAGATTAATAGAATTTGAATAATTATATAGTATTACTTATTAAAATATAATTTGAAATAAATTTATTAATAATTAAAATAGTATTTTTATTAAAATATGATTTGAATTTAGTTAATTAATTGTGAATAATTATATAGTATTTTTTTAATTAAAATATGATTTAAATTTAATTTATTAATAATTAAAATAATATTTTTTGTTAGAACATAATTTAAATTTAATTAACTAACTATTATAAATAATAATGTAGAGAAAATTTTACTCTCGATAATATAAATTTTATAGGAGTATTTTGGGCGATCCCAACGTTAACTTCCTCATTCATGCTTTTATATATTTTACATATTTTTTAGACCATATCTTTTTTTTCCTTGTATGATTATTTAGTCTGTAAAATACTTAATTATTGAATTTTTTAAAAGAAAATGACTAAAATATTAAATAATTTTAAATAGGAAAACTAAAATATTGGAAAATTTTCTTATAATATTTTATTTTTTAGTCATTCCATTTTAAAGTATTCAATAGTGTCCTCAAAAAAAAATTGAATAGTTTAATTTTCATTTTTTAAAATACTATATTTTTTAGTTTCAAAAAACACTAAATAATTTACTAGAAATAAAAAAGGACGAGAAAATATATATAAAAAATCAAGGGACTAAATAGGTAAAAAAATCAGGAACTAATTAATCATTATCCTTTTTTCTTTGAAAAAAGAAAAGCTACATAAATTTGGATGGAAAGCAATTATTAAAAAGTTTATATTGGAATAGACCAATTATATAATATGTTTTTGGACTTATGCACTCTCTCGCCCCCTGATATAAGTGGATAGCCATTATTTCTGATTCATAAGTCACTGTAAATCATGTGAACAAAATAATGAAATTTCTTTCGTCGTTTTTCTGTTTTAACTTATTATTATTGCAATATATTTTTCTTCAAGGTGAAATCAAATCATTTACTTGTTTTTCATATGCAAATTCCACTTGATAAAATACCGATAAGATTCTCCGTGAGCTATTTGATTGAAATTTGATATGAAATATAAGTTAGACCATCTAATTATTTAATTAAGTTAGATTAATTATTTTAGGTCAGTAAATTTATTTCTAAGTAGTTAACAAATACAGTTAAGTGCATTATTTTGGAGACTTCCTGTCTAACTGCAAGCCGATCACGGCCCCAAACTGGATCTTGACAATACATCTACTATGTTTATTTTTTATTTTTAATATAATCCAGTCATGGGGTGAGGCTAGAAAATTTAGGTAGTGGAGTCAAAATTATATATTATAAAGATACTTAGTTTTGTTATTAAAAAAATATTTAATTTTCACAATTTGATAAAATAAAGGAAAATTTACAATTTTCTCCCTATGTTTTACTTATTTCAACATTTTCCTCATTATCTTTTTTTTTTCGGACAAAAAACTCCCCACGTCATATTGCCGTTGACATTTTTCTCATTTTATCTATTTTTTTGTTAAAATAACGATTGAATGATCAAAATCTAATTTTATGGGTCATTTGAAAAAGCTCAAAAAATAAAGGACTGTGTTGGAATTTTTCCTTCTTCTTCAACATTCTTCTCCAATTTTCAACCTTAGCCATCGCGCCTCTTGCACAGCTGGCACCGGTGAGCTCCTGCCAAAGAACAGATCGGAATTTCAAGTGATGGATCAAGACTCCACCATCATTCTTTCATTTTCATAGAAGAAGAACCTGGTTGTGGGTGGGTTCAATTCGGTGATTGCTGAACTGTTAGGTTTTGATGTGGGTGGTGAAGTGAAACCGCTTGGATGTGTTTGTTCGTCTTAGAGGAAAACCAATTGGTGGAGCTAAGGTTTCTAACTGTGGCGTTGGCCCTAGGACGGCGGCAGCGGGTATGGTCTGAGATGGGTTTTCAAAATAAATGGGTTCGTGGTTTGATGGACGGAAGGATAAGGCTGAGGTGGAAGGAACCTGATCGAATAAAGAAAGCTTAACCAGTGGTGGACAGAATCGCAATTGGTAGCTGTGGGGCGGCGACAGTTGTGAGACTCATCGGTTATAGTAGGGAGGAGATAGGGTTAGAAATTGGAGAAGAATATTGAAGAAGAAGGAAAAATTTCAAAACAGTCCTTTATTTTTTTAAGTTTTTTCAAAAGGACCCGTAAAATTATATTTTGATCCTTCAATCATTATTTTAACAGAAAAAAATAGACAGAAGGAGAAAAATGCCAACGAAAATATGAAGTAGAGAGTTTTTTGTCTCAAAAAAAAAAAAAAAAGATAGAGAGGAAATGTTGAAATAGGTAAAACATAAGAAGGAAATTGTAAATTTCTCTAAAATAAACATTATTATGTTCTCAAATTTTCCTAAATTTATTACACCGTATTCTAGGGATGGGTGTGGGTGGGAATTCCCCATTTCCCATGGGAATCCGATCCAAATAGAGAGGGGACGATGCATTATTTTTCCCATTAACGAAAATGGGGTGGGGATGGATTTTATTCTCCCCACCACGTGGGTTCCCCATCCCCGATTTCATGGGTACCTGCTAATAAATTAATAAATAAAATATGTATATTCTATATATTTGTAGGGTATATATAATATCAGAAAAAATTATTATACTTATCTTATATTTGAATTATTTGAATCATAAGTTGAATATTATGAGGAGGCTATTTGAGGAGGTAATGCTATACTACAATAAAAAGAAATAATTTTTTTTAAAAAATTTTGGGATATTAGATTTTTTTTAATAGAAAAAATGAATATGAATTTATTAATAGTTATTTTAAATTCTATAAATTATTAATATATCGTTTTCTTTATTAGTTTATTGTATATAAATTAAAAGTATTATTTTTATATTTTGTGATCCAATAATTAAATAAAATTTATATTAATATTTTTTCAAAAAATTAAATTGAAACGGGATTGAGGAACCCATAAAAATGAGGATCTACATGGGGATAGGGATGGGGGAAAAATTATTCCCGCGAATGAAATGGGAATGGGGATGGGGATGGGGATGGGGAACAACTTATATACGTGGGATGGAGATGGAAAATGTATCCCCGCCCCAGGCTCATCCTATCGTATTCTAAACAGGATACATTTCTTTAAAAAAAAAAAAACGAGGATGCATTGTTACTTATTTAGTTATATCAAAAACCACAGACAAAGTTACATATGGAGTTATTGATGACAAATTTTTACATACTTTGCAAGTAATAATAGCTCCATTATTCAATTATTGATACTACTACTATTTTTTTTTACATAAATATTCTATTCAAAGAGAAATTAGAGAAGAGGATTGAGATAAGCTTTGAACCGAGGACTCTAATAGGGGTGAGCAAAACCGAGCCGAAATTGAAAACCAAGCTGAAATCGAACCGAACCGAATAATCGGTTCGGTTTTTGGTTCGTTAAAATTGATAAACCGAATTTTCAGTTCGGTTTTTGGTTCGTCAAATAGCATAAACCGAATTTTTTTTACATGTAAAATTTGGTTAAAACCGAATTTAAATCAAAACCGAACTAAAATTCGGTTTAAACCAATTTTCGGTTCGGTTTTTAGTTCACAAATTTCAAATTCGGTTTTGAACCAAAAACTGAATTTCGGTTCGGTTGAAGCGAACCGCTTTTGCTCTGCCCTAGACTCTAGTCCTAAAAAAGAGATGCTTCTTTAATAACGGAAAAAAATGGGAAAATTTAATGGATATTATTATAAGAATCCCAATTATTTCGAAAAATTTGGCCCACTTTAATAATATTTTTCATTTTCTTACAAATTATTTGATCGATTCGCAAATGGATTCTTCAAAAGCTTTAATAATTAAATTGAAAAGGGCAAATAATTGAAAGATGTTCCTATTTCTTAAGGAACTATCTTTGTTTGGAAGTCACGTTTTTTTTTTTTAACTATAAAAAAAAAAAAAGTGACATCTAAACTCTATTAATCATTCAATTTTCAGCTGGTCTTTGAGAGTGTTTGGTATAATTGTTTTATATAGCTAATAGCTGCTGGGTACTCAACAGTTAAAGTTTAGATGTTTGATAAATTCTAAAGTTGATAGTAGTTGAGAATATCAAATAGTTGTTATTTCAATAAACTTATCTTAGGAGCTTTTTCATTGCAGTAGATAGCGGATTCATATTAGAACTATATTAATTTTATTAAAATAATATTAAATTAAAATCAATATTTAATTGTGATCTTATTATAATTATACATTTATTAGTAATTTCACATTCTAATCGCAACCACTACTGCTACTAAATTTTTACAAAAACTAATCTAAATCAGCTATTCTTCATTAATTATCAGCTATCGGCAACCATTATTAACTATTTGCAAGTATTAATAACTAACCAAAAGGCCTTCACATATTTTATAAAACTTTTTGAACTCATCCGATAAGGATGCAATTATCTTGTAAAAAAGTATATATTTTTTTTGGAAAATAGAAAAATGTTTTCTAATATTATTATTACTCCATGTGAAAGCAAATATAAATTCAAAGTATATAATTAAGAGTTGAATTTGAATTTCAACTACTACTAGAAAAGCCGATAGTCTTATAGTGAGATTATGATTTGTAAAATTGAAAAATTGATGCATGTCTTTGTCGTATCTCATATTGTTTAGTAGGTATAGTTCTAACATTTGTTCCTTTCAAAAAAAAAAAAAAATCTAAAATTATGTTTGGTAAATTGTAATGATTAAAAAGAGTAAAAGATTTATCAAATTCAAGTGTCAATAACAATACAATACAATACATTTATAATTATTATTGCATGATGTTTATTTTATAACATTTTAAAAAACTGTAGTGTAATTATAATTATATTGCATTACATACTACAATGTAATCATAATCATATTGCTTTCATATGGTACAGTAGCATTAGTAGCAGCAACAACTATAGTTGGTGGTGTTCATCCTAATTTGACTTTACCCAAATTGATTCGATGCGTCAAGTTCGGTCTGGTTTTAGAGATAATATGTATATAGTTCGGGTTACATTCTAGAAAGTTTAGTAATTTTGGCCTGAATTGATGTAAGGAAAAACCACAAATTGAATATAAAATTCTAACTCGACATTTGACCTGGCAATTACCTAAGCCTGACTCTACCCAAAATTGGGTCCGATCTGAATTGATTTACTGGAAAATTTTGGGTCGTTGGATTTTCGGGTTTGGGTCTCGACCCCACAAAAAATGGGCTAGTTGTTGGTTGATTTTTTGAAAATTTTCAGGCTTAGGTCCAACCCGATTCATGCTAATTAGTAGTAGAAGCAATGCTAGTAGTATGCATTAGAAGTAGCAGCAATGATAGTAGCAGGCAACAATAATAAAATTAGAAACCAAAGGGGAACGATGCTTCCATCAAAGTTTTACTCTTTTTGTTTTCTTTTTTTAGAATTATCTAAATTTGAGATATTTAAGAGTATATTCAATACTAATATAAATTGTAAGGTTTGACTAAACCTCTCGTTTGGAGAGGTTCTCGAAGTTTTTTTTTTCCCTATTTTCTATTTCAGCTCGAATGGTTAATTGTTTATACTCAGTGCAGAGATCAATTTTAGTGGTTCTCAATTCGTAGTATTTGATTATATGTTGTAATTTAAACATGAAATAATTAAGGCCGTTGAATTTATAGTCATATGAAATTTGTAATACAGAATCGAATTCTGCAAACTGTGAACCACTGAAATTGATCTCGAAACTCAATATAAGCAATCTACTATGCCGCATAAAAAAAAAAAGGTTGGCGAGAGCCTCTCAAAGCCGGATTGAAATTACAATTGATGTGTCAAAGTAAAATAAAATACATGAATTGGGGGAAAAAAATACATGAACAATAATAAAATAAAATGTATGAACAACGATGTGATTGAGCGAGTAGTTCTAGAAGATTGATATAAAAATGCGTATCTAAAGCATTTATTCCGGATTATTGTTTATTCTGGGTTTCTTTTTCCACAGGGAGTCAATCAATGATACTACTACTATAAGCAATTAACATGGATAGCGTCTAAAAGATTTTCAAAAATAAAAGTTCTACTGTCTACATGGGTATTAAAAATAATTTTTTTAAAAAAAATTATATTTTTACTAATTTGAAAATCAAATTAAAAATATGGACTGTAACATTGAAGATGGTTTAACTACTGATGTCAACTGTCAAGTAACGAGGACTGGGTACCCCCGACTATTTTGCTTTTCATCAAAACGAAAAGTGTAAAATGAAAAGAAAAATGATAGGTAGCACAATAAAATCGCAAAAGTTTGACTGATTGGATGATTATAGTAAAATAAAGCGTCTCCCCAATTTTCTTTATCTCATAGATTGACTAATAGATTTCATATCTCCATAATGTTCAAATATAACTTTATATTTTTTTAAGCAACAATTTGATCATGAAAAATCAGATAAAATGAAGGTGAAAAAGAATAGGAAATAAAAATCAAATCATTTCCAATAAAAAAATTCAAAAAAAAAATTTTCCAAACGACTCTGTTTATATAGTGTCACGGTAATGCACAGCCGCGACGTGAAAAACCGAGCCGCGATTTGTCCCTGTCGAACTCCAACAAATATCCTTGTTGCATCAGATTCCCTATCACGGAAATTCCGCTTCCCGAGTTGACGGGTTGAATCGCTAAACACTTGACGTTTTCACCAGTTTCGATGAAATAGTTCCTAGGCGGAGGAGAAAACACCGAGTTACCACCGAGTTCGAAACTGATTCTGGGAAATTTGGGTTTTGCTACCCCCGAAACGTTCACGCAGAGATCGAAATCCGGCGTCATCTCGACTGCACTCGGTAGCTTAACTCGCCGTCTAACTGCTGACAGAATCTCGCGGTAAGCTGGGTCGACTACAAAAGTCAACGTAGTGCCTGAGTCAATGATCGTACCGCCGTTACCCAATTCGTCAATAGACCAAACGGAAGGATTAATTCGTAACTTAACGCCGTTTACAGAGACACCCTGGATGCCAATGAAGTAAAATGTGGGCGATATAGGGTTTACTATTAACGGCGTGAAGCTCATGATTGCATTTTTGGAAACGACAGTGTTTTGCTGGCCGCCGATCATGAGATAACTAGTCGGAGGTGGCGAGAGTGAGTAATCGAGCAGGCAGTAAGAGAACTTGTTACCAAAACGACGTCCCAGCTGAGAAGAAAAGGAAATGGGCGCTCTTCCTAAACCCATAACTCCATGGGCTCCTCCGAAACTCGGACCCGTAAGACTCGGACCTGAGATCCGAAACCCGCACCCGAATGATAAATTTTTAAGCTTCTTCTTTCTTCCGGCACTTGTACTCAACGTCGTCGTTTCTTTGGAGAAAAATCCACTCGTCCTAGAACCATCGGCGTACGAGTACTCATATCGACAAGGACTGTGTAAGCGAGTGCGGTTACATGGATTTGGGCGAGGATGAGGAACGAGTTGACACGGCGCGTCAAAACAGTGAATCGGAGAAAATGTGGAGGACTGGCGAGCAAGGAATGCAGATCCTGGAGAGTGGTTAGAACAGTTTGTACAAGCGGAGCATTTGACCCAAACGAGATCACTGCCAGTATCGGCGACTAAGAGCAGATTTTGAGGAGGAGAACCGAGGCGCAAAGAGACGAAGTACTGACCGGAGCCAGTGGAAGCACCGGAGACGACGGGGGATTTAGTAGAAGTCCGTTGGCGGTGAAGAAGAGAAATGCGACGGATGTCAAAAGAAAGTGCATGAGCTGGAGAATTGATGGGGGTTCTGTGAAGCAATGGGAGCTTGAGATACTCAGGGGTGGCATTGGAGCGGATAGTAGAGGCTAGAGAAATAGAGGTACATAGATCTGTGAATAAGAGGAGGAGGAGGAGGATGAGGAAAAAAGGTGTAGAAAACAGTAACACCATTGTTAAGCAGGGGAGAAAGAAAGAGAAAGAAATGATAGAAGAAAGAAAGAGAAAATGACGCGTTTTGGGACAAAATTTTAACTGTACTATTCTGTATATATCAGTTTGAAACTGTTTTTGTTTTCATTTTTTAATTAAAACATAATATTATGATTATTAATAATTGAAGATTACTTACTTATTATGCATACTCTGAATGAACATTAGGTAAATTATCCTTCTTGCTGATCTAATGGCTTACATAACATAAATCTTGTTATAGTAATTGTCAGCAATTGTTAGCTGTTAAACAAAATCTAGTAAAATAAAAATAAAGTTAATAATAATAATAATATTTGAAGTAAGTAAAGTTGTTTGTAAAATTTCGGCAAAAAAAAAAAATTGCTGTTTATAAACGGAAGGTTCAGATATAGCATCCAATGGAAGATGACCCAAGCCAAAAATATGAACCAATAAAGAGATGCCACGTAGAAAATCCAGCTAGCATAATTGCGAGTGCAGAAGAAGAATGATGGGTTTGTGTGGTGGAGGATTTAACTTTTGATAGACAATTTGGTTGCAGCTGAAGCATTGCCATTAAAAGCTGCTGCTGCTTAACGCTTATCGGTTTTCCAGTAAAATTGGTCGATAAAAGGAGGATTGCTGCCCAAATGATACCCTTTTTTGTGGGACAACAATGCTAAACAAAGGCAAAACAATTTTAATAATTCTTCTTTTTTTTTTTATCCGCATGAGATTTCATTGGTCGGGTGGGTGGAACAATCATCAATTGGATCAAAAGTATTCATTGAGATATATAATGCATGTTTTGAATACTCAAATTCTGCTGCTATTGGATTTGGAAGTCGTAATTACTAATAATAATCAACAAAACTCAAGGGTTAATTAACAAGCTCTGACAAACTGACAGTAAAGATCCATAAATGATTCCAATTGGAAAGGTGTAAAAATCTGCCAATGTACTGTATCTCATTAACAGAAGCTCATCTGCTTTTCATCACTGGTATCAGACCCTTGCTTTGTTTCTACAACATTAACTGACATATTTTTACATTCTGCGAAAATTGCTTCTTCTATTAAATTCCTTTCATTTCTTCCAATACAGTGCAGGGCTTTTGCTCAAGCAATTTCGATCTGGCCCAACAATGTTTGTAGCCTAGCCCAATAAGTAAATAGCGGCACGTGAGAGAAGCATGTGACAGAAAGGACAAGGTCAAATGTAGGTGTCTTGATTGGCGGAACATTATGAAGACAAAAAAATTTATAAATCTTAACATTTGACAATGTCTTCATCTCATTGAAAGGAAGAGGGTGCACATGCTTTATGCTTACTTACTACCTCAAATTTTCTTCTTCTGTTTTTGTTTTTTCTGTGATATTTTGGCCTCTTATGCTCACTCCACATGTCATCTTTCATCTATACATTTCCATACCTTAAACTTATTTACATTTTTTATGCCTTTTACTTCTTTATTTATGAGCATCTTACTTAATTGAATATTATTGTAAAGGCCAATTAGGGTGTGGCCTGATTGGTTATTCTATTTTCCAAGAGATTTAGGATTTGATTTTTACCGGCCACATTGTTAGCATTAATTTGGTGGTCAGGGAAGGACTACTCCTGTTGTATAGCCCATAATGTTACCTGGTCCATCAGTGACCTTCTCTATATTAAAAAAAATTATTGTAAAGTGTATTGTTGGTCTCTTAAGTGTATAATAGTAAGTTTAGCTAGTGTAGTTTTCGAGTTAATCTTAAAATTTTTTCAACTCAATTCACAAGCAACCAACGAAATCTAATATCAAACTCAATTTGTTTAATTACTGAACCGACTCATTTAGGCTATAAGTGAGCTTTTATCAAGTTTAATTTTGAGTAGATCATCAACCGTAGTTGAGTTATAGCATTATTATCAATTTAATTATTTTGGTGGAATTGAATTAAATTTTTATTAAACTTAATTGATAGTAACTTTAAGTTTAATAATTTTGGTTTTTTTTTAAGGCATGAAAACTTGCTTATGCTTCTGTTGCGTTTGAGTCACTAACGCCAATAGGACTGAGAACATAAACAGAATACTGCCTTGACAGTCACTAAGAACACCATCAATGCCAGCAGGGCCAGGTTTTCCTAAGGAAAAAACTATCAACATTCCATTTCAGATGATTAGAAGGAGGAGACTTCCAAGGAGTTGAAGGTTTTGAAGATATACGATTGGACCATCTTTGAACCATCAACCTTTAAGAGAAAACATGTTCTAGGGTGAAAGGAATCTGGAATATAACTTTAATTTAATTATCAAATAAACATCCACTCTTAAGTTTCATTTCACCAATACGTTAAGTTAAAGGTACACACTTTTCTCGGCCAATAACATTTTTTCCCCCTTAAAGTATGTTGATTTGTGACTTTCAGTCCCTTAAAAAATTAGTTACACCTTTTAGTCCCTAAAGTATTTTAAAAGTTTATCTTCGCACCCTCTCCACCCTAATAAACGGAGATTGATCATAAAACAAACGGAACGCGCGTGAGTTCAATGCGTAACCTAAAACAGACTGGTATCACAGCACAAAACGCCACCGTTTTCATCTGAAAAACATGATCCAATAACCATTAACATTCACGAACTAGCTAAACAACAATCCAATTGCTTCTTCCTCTCAAATAACTCTCCAACTTCTTCTTCTTCCGTTTCTCATCCATCTATAGTTTAGGCTTGCTCTTACTCCTACGTGGCTCATCAATTTCAGGTACGTTTTTTCACATGTGATTCAAGTTCTTTCTCCTAATTTTTTGTTTATGTATGGACTGAGATTTATCTGCTTTCTTATGTTGTCGATTTTAGTATTGGCAACCCATTATTCTTTTAGCCAATTGATTGAACAGAACAAATAATATATAGTTCCCATTCAAAACTATAAATTTAGTGTCGATTTTAGTTTCCTCAAATAGTGGATATTTGGATTTAATGAATTACTGAATTTGGAATTGGTTGAATAATGCAAAATAAGAAACGGGCATCCCAAAGGCTTGGAATAGTTCTCCTTTTGTAAAAGATCCTTACATACGTAAAGTGATGTT
>CATIWJ010053590.1:0-21131 GCA_949640765.1 Croton laevigatus | reverse complement strand
TGACTCCTACAGTAGTAATACCCAATTTGCCCACACAAATCACAAGTTTATTAGCTTGCAAAAGATATTCACTACAAAAGCAGAAATGGGAGGAAATAACAAACCTGTGCTTCGAGCTGATTGGGTATTGTCTCAAAGGCCGATAGATCTGGATCTGCTTCTACAAGAACTTGTAATTTGTGTCGATGAAAATCCTTGAGCTTTTCCATGTCCACATCTGGCCCATAATATCCACAGGAAGAAAACAACAGAACAAAATCCAAGCGAGATAAGTATTGCCATAATATTGAAACATTTAAACAATGCAACGTTTCTTGAAGGATTATGGTACACCTATACTCTGAACCATCAGCAAGATAAGCTCTATAGCTTCCAATAGAGGCTGCAACCAAAGCACGGTTACATCCATTTACAGGATTACATTACTTTTCAGCCCAAATAGTAAATAATCTGTATGTTCTACCCAATTCAAATTAAGAAGAATGCAACAAATTCGCTTAGGACTAAAATCAAATAGTTGGTGAATGGAATAAATGCCTAGAACTCTTTCTAATAAAAGAATCTTTGTATACCGTTAAAGATTTCTAATAGAAGCTCTATCAATTTGCAATATTGGTATTTTACAAACCAAAAGCACAAACCACAGCAAAGAAATAAAATGAAAACAAATCAAGTGCACAAATAATTACCTGATGGTTCCAATCAAAGCTGAAGAAGATGGCAGTGGGAGATCCCTTTCGTTAAGGAGTAGATGACTTATAAAGCTGGGTCTTCAACGATGTAACTTGAAATTGAAATCAAAGTTGTAGGTGGATAGGTTGAACAGAATACGTTTATTGAGAGTGGCGGAAGCAGGTGGAGGTGAAGGTTGAGAGTGGTGGAGGCGAAGGTTGAGAGTGGTGGACCGGTGAAGGGGGGAAATGGCTGAGGCGATCCTTGGGGAAGAGAGGAGGGTGCGTGGGTGGCGGTTGCAAATGAGACGAAAGGGGGAGAGGATAGTGCGTGTGGTTAGATTTAGTTTTGGCCAAAGAGGGAAACGAAAGGGGAGAAAGAGGAAGAGAGGCGGCCGGAGGTGATGGTTGAGAATGTCGGAGGCGGGCGGAGATGAAGGGTGAGCGGGCCAGACTGGTAAGGGCGGGAATGACTGAGGAGAGGAGGTAAGCAGTGCAAATGCGATTGAAATAAAGAGAGCCGATTTTAATTAGCGCTTCATAACTTAGCAACCGATTTTAATTCGGTTGCTAAATACCATATTAATTTTCGGTTGCTAATCGGTTGCTAAGCCAGGTGGGAAATATTGGCGCCCGTTATAGCAACCGAAATATTATCGGTTACTAAACGGTTGCAATTTGCGGTTGATAATCGGTTGCAAATCGGTTGCTATGAATTTTATTTCATTCGTAAAATGACGGTGGCTATTCGGTTGTAAATCGGTTTCTGTTTAGCAACCGACAATTTTCGGTTGCAAATCGGTTGCAAATTGCTATATTTTTATTTTCTTGTAGTCTCATTTTCAATTGCAACCTCTGCTTCTCACTGATAGAGATAATAAATTATTTATCGAACTTTATAAATTTTAGGATGTGACAACATCCTCCTAAAACTTAAGATAACCAAAACATAGGGTAATTAAATAGAGATAATGAAGTTAATTAAATTATAATAGCTTTGCAAATTGACCTAATTAAAGGCCTAATAAGACTAAAGTATCATTTTGTTAATCCCAAGTTGCCACGTAATATTATTGCTTGAATTAAGTTGCTTTAATCCTTTGACCTCAGGTTAATTTTAGAGTTAAGCAAGATTCAAACCAACCAAAAACACATTGGTTAGGTTTATTTGAAAAAAAAAAATTAATTTAATTTTTTCTGTCCAATTTCAATTTTATTTGTTTACTAACTAAATTTTTTTAAGAAAATGTTTTATAACTGAATGGTTAAATTTTTTATAAAATTGAATGCAATTTTATATGTTAATCTTTTTTACCACAAATAATAATAATATTAAAAATTTTCTCACATATTTTAAAATATAATTAGTTTCATTTAGATTATAGTAAAATATTGAGTATTTTAATTGTATCATATTACCACTAATTATTTTTTAAATACTTTTTCTTCATTCATTATATTAAAAAAATATAAAAATATATTTACTATTTATAAAAATTATTAACAAAAACCTTTTTTTTTTTTAATGGTTGGGAGTGGAGGGATTGAACTTGTTCTTTCAACTATATTTTAAAATGTGCCTATTATACTTTAATGTATTATTTGTGGATAAGTTAGAATAAGAAAATTTTTTTTTTAACATAGAAGTCCTAATTCCTATAGAGAGGGGTAGTGGGATTCGAACCTTAGACCTCTGGTCTAAGATGTCAATGTTCTACCAATTGAGCTGGCCTTTGTTCCTAGAATAAGAATATTATCTCTGGACATTCATTATATAGTTTCAAGTTTTTACCTAAACTAACACGTTGCACGTGTCAAAGATTAAACGTCTCGCATAAACATGCTGTGCGTATAGTGTCAAAATCCCTCGGTTTTGAATATTTGACAAACTCACTTGAAATTATGATTTACTAATGAATTTTTTTAAGTGTTTAAGTGTTGTTCTAGTACGTATAAGTTAAACAAGTGAAGATTAATACTTAAACTTGCAAAAGAATTGAAGTTCTAGAGATATTGATGTCTCACACGAGACAAGGAATTATCGCACAAGAATTCATACCTTTCCACTCCAGAAGCATTTTGGAGTTTTTGTCTCACATGAGACATTAAGATCAATCAAGCCTAGTTTTTCATTCTCGTATGTGACAAGGAATTCTCGCACTAGAATTCAGGTCTTTCCACTCCAGGAGCATTTTGGAGTTTTTTTCTCGCACTAGACATTAATCTGACTTGGCAATTACAAACCGTAACGGCCACTTCTTGCATGAGACCCTACTGTTAATTAGATCCAACGGCTAGTGCATTAAATGCAAATATGATGTTAACAGTTATCCGTTATAAGACCGTTGTGAAGTGTCAGTGAGTAGTCTCGCGCGCTGCCCTAATCCTCACGTGAGACAGTAATGAAATTTCTGGTAGACTTTATTTTTAAAGGAGCAACGGCTAATTTCTTCAAAGTGGATATAAATACACCCACCTACAACCATTAAAAGATTACTAAACACTTAAGTATACAATATTTCAACAACCTCTATTTATTTCATCTTCATTCAATTGAGTATTGTTAGTTGAGTGAGCATTAAACTTAACAATTATGAGTGTTGTTAGTTTTAGAGGGAGCTTTAAACTCTAAGTTTGTTGTTGTAAGGTTGTTAGCCAAAAACACTAAATTTGAGGTTAGCTTAGAAAACCTCATTGTAATCTTTGGATTTAGTGGAACCCAATTCTTGCGAGAGTTGGATAAGTGGATGAAGGATTGAGATTTAATCCAAACCACTATAAAATTCCCTTATCTTTCAAACTTTTATTTTCCACCAAATTCCACCTTTCAATTTTAAAATCACCAGCTAATTTACTCCTATCTTAGTTGTCTAAGGGCTAATAAAGCGATATGTTCCTTATGTGCTTGGGCTCAAATCAATTCCTTGCATAAGTAAACTGTTCCTTATGTGTTTAGGCCATATTATGTCAACACCTCACATGCGCGACCTGCTCCTATATGCTTGGGCTCAAAGATTCAATGCCTCGCATAAATGATATGTTCCTTATGTGCTTGGGTCATATTATATCAATACCTCACATGCACAACCTACTCTTATGTGCTTGGGCTCAAAGATTCAACGTCTCACATAAGCGACATGTTTCTTATGTGCTTCATAAGTGACCTGCTCTCATATGCTTACGCTCAATGATTCAACGCCTTGCATAAGTGACATGTTCCTGATGTGCTTGGGCCATATTATATCGCTTCACATGTGTAACCTGCTCTTATATGCTTGGGTTCAAATCAATGCCTTGCATAAGCAACTTGTTCCTTATATGCTTAGGCCATATTATATCAACACCTCACATGCGACCTGCTCCCATCTTTTTAGACTCAAAGATTCAATGCCTCGCATAAGCGACCTATTTGTTATATGCTTGGGCTCAATAACCAAACAATGATCTATGTATTATGGGTAAAAACATTATTTGAAGTGGTAAACTAAATTTTACTAAGGATGGACATCAAAACACACACACACACACATATATATATATATATGCAAATAGGCGACCTCAATGTCACTATAAAAATTATGGAAATAAACAAAGTTCAGATGTCGCTTTAAATTACAAAACGTGACATCAACTGAATAATTATTCCAATACACTTGTAAGAATAATTCAAAACAAGAAATAATTTTATTTATGTCTTAATAAATTTTTACAATGTTTAAAAGGAGATTTCAAAGTCGCCACAAATTACTATAACAAGTTAATCATTTATATTTAAATCTTCATTTGGAGCCTCTGGATCTTGACGTTGACCTTCACCTTGCAAGGCATCCTCTCCATTAAGTTAGAAGCTCTCTTGGCTATCTGCAATTGAGTAGAACATATTCCCTTTAAGATTCCCCTTCATTCTCTACTTTCTCTTCTCCCTCGACCCTCATCGACTCCTCGTGCCTTACCGTGTCAATGACCCTAGTGTTGGAAGGACCAAGGGAAGCAAGAACCATGTTCCAAATGAACGAGAGATTGGTAAGCTCATTGGTTAAGAGGAGGCTTTTAGCTTTCTTATGAATTTGCTTGTGAAACTTGTCTAACAAGCTGCCCAACATTTGAATCACCTTATCTTTCACCTCATCAGTTTGGTTCATAAGAGAGGTGGCCTCTTTCATATAGGCCTCTTCTCGATTGGTGGCCTCATTCTTGTGAGCCTTATTTAGTTGGGTGACCTTATCTTCATAAGCCCTTTTGACTCCCTCCAACATAAACCTTAGCTCTTCTTGCTCTTTTTAAGTGATCAATGCCTTTTTATTTTTAGATAAGTACCTTTATTGGCAAGACTCCAACTCTTGCTTAGGGGTATACAACTCTGCCTTAGTTTGATCGAGGTTACTTTCTACCAAAGTGACTTGGAGGTGCAGCTCCTCCTCTATAGTTTTTTTCTCTTCCTCTAGCTTACTCTTCACCATAACTAATTTTTTAATATCCTTGCCCTAGTTTATGTACCTTGTTTATAGCTCCAAAGCTCATTCCCAGAGACTAAAGGTATAAAAGTGGTGCACTGTTGCAAAAAATTAGAATGTTAATAAGTACAAGTTACTGTATCAAACACAATGTTGCTATGCAGACATGTCAAAAATACTTACCAATATACTCCCCCTTACTATTTGGTCAACCATAGTGAGGGTGCAGACTTGTTCAATCGTTCCATATCCACTGGGAACTGTATTTCCTGTACTATATGTTGGCACACATAGACCATAATAATGATAAGTCTTCTCCTTATCAATGACGCATGAAGGCGTTAAAGTAGCCCGATGTAGTCACCTCCTCAGCTAAAAGAAATGGCATCCCATTCATACTATTGCCCATCTTTTTCTACTCTTATGGTACTAGAAGATAGACCTTCCTTGTCCCAATGAATGATTTAGGAGTAAGGGACTTGTCCTCCGAGGGTCTACTTTAGGGTGACCTCATTACCTGTAAAAGATGGATTGGGGCTTTCAACCTCAACCTCATTACTCCCATTTATCCCGTGGAGGGGAGGCAGTGGATGGAGGGGCTCTCCTTTTATTGACCTCTCCACCAATGAAAAGGTGGCCACAGTGTTTCATCGTGACCGAGAAGCGATCACTTCTTGGGGTTACTTTTTTCCTAGAACTTGCTTATGCGGCAACCTCTCTTTGAAGCTATCTCGATGCGTCTGTCTTCCTTTGAGGCCCTTATTGTTCTATACTCAAAGTCTCAGAGGTGGTTGTATTTCTTCTTCAACCTCGGATCTCTTGATGAACCTAAGGATTAGACTTTATAAATGTGGCAGTCTTTGTAATCAGATTGCGGTCTATGGTTGTAAAAGCAAAAGTAACAAATTAGAGTAAGTTACTGTATATTTTAACAAAACTAAGACATGCATATGCGCTTACAGTCTATCGAAGGTTGCTCTTAGACGCCCTCATATTACTTATAAAACTCGCGATAAACTGTCTTTGGATATACCCTCTTAGCCCCCAAATTTTGAAGGAGTTTACTTTAGCTTTTTTATCTTTGGAAAGCCAAACAAAGGTAGTTTTTGCATATTATTGCTCCAAGAGGTCAGAAAGGAAAACTCTTCTCCATTATTCATCCATACTAGTACCAGGTTCTTTTTATTGGCACTAGGTATAGATCATTTATCTTGTTGAAAGATATTATAGCCAGGACAAGCTTGTAAATATACTATCCAATATTGTCCATGTTTAGCATAAATAACTCGTTTAACATCTTAAAGGACAAATTGAAGCTGTCAGCACGAGCCAACTTATAGAGATAATATAAGGTCCTAAATAACCTAGGCCTTAATTAAATAGGTGATAAATTGCAGTACTAAAGCAGATGCATAATAGATTGAAGCAAAGAAAACCTCACCCTATATTTGAGGTGTTCACGAGTAAGGAAAAGGGAGTGCTTTCCCATCCAAGATTTTAGAGAGGTAGTTTCTGGATCTGGATTGACGATCTCATAAGGATTAAAAAACTAGAATAGGCAAAAGAAAGGAGGCAGAATTTGGCCCCAATATTTTTATTCTTACATAGGATGATTGGGCTTCATCCCCATCTGAAGGTTTATCCCTTAATTAGGGTACATAGTTTGAAGAAGAAGGTAGCGAGGTCACCTCTTAGCGACCTTAGGTGTTTAAGGCAGTCTCAACTTCCTCTTCTAAATGGAGGACGCTATCAAAGGATTGCCTAGAGGGATTTAGAGTTAGTGATCTTTCACACAAAAGATAAGCATTATTTCCCAGCTTGTTACCACTTATTTTAGAATTTGAATAATTTGTGGTAGACATGATAAATTACTAAACGAGAAAAAAAAAAGGAAGTACCTGAATTAGGATAAGATACCGTTAAAACTGTTATTGCGATGAGAAAATGAAGGCTAATCAAAGATTTTAAAAGCAAGACATGAGGAAAGGATAGAGAATGTCCCTTTTAATAAGCAGAGAAAGGCGATGGTTTCCAAGTACAATTATGATCCCTAAATTATTAGCGTGCCCTTAAAGGTATGCCTAACAGGTAAAAGATAACAGGGTAATTAGCTAGAGGCATCAAAATGTCATTTGAGTATAAAGGTATGAAGTTTAGGGTAAATATTGTTCTCGTCTAAAATTTTCAACTAAAAAGGTGGAAGCTGATCGTGATATGAATTGTGGAAAGCGGCCTCTAACTTGACAGACTAAGATATGAAATGAATTAGGCTGAAGAGTGGGTCATTTGTAACAAGGGGTGAGGTCACCTTCACTTGGACTTAAAGTTGGGACGCCTTCATATAGTCCAAAAAGAGATTGCCTGAGTCCGGTCTGGGTAGAGGTTGCTTGTCTACCTCGACCACCCTATTGGTCTATGCTGATGGACCCTGAAAACTTAGGAACCAATTGGGCTCTAAAATTCAAGGGGCCTATTGAATCCTATTGGATGTAGGATTTTTGGGGCTTCACCGCCTATATAAGGCCTGCATCAGGCATTTGTCAGTTAGTAATATCCGAGCAATATAATTTTTCTCATAGTAGCCTCTGTTCCTTTATGTGCTTCTCTTACTCTTTTATACACTTTCTTTATGTCATCAAAAGTTTTTTGGTATTCTGTTCCCCATGTGAAATCCTTGTTAAGTAGTTTAAAAAATGGTAGGCACCTTCTAGCCGCATAAGGCATAAATCTTCCCATGGCTACCGGCCTTCCATTCAAAATTTAGATATCGTGTAAAGTCTGGGGAGGTCTTATATCTATAATGGCCTTAATCTTTTCTATATTAGCCTCAATGCCTTTTTGTGACACCATGAATCCCAAGAACTTTCCTTCCTTCACCCCAAATGCACACTTCTCAGGATTGAGCTTTAAATTATACTTGTTCAGCACACCAAACACTTTTTAAGGTCGTAAATATACTCCTCCACTGACCTACTCTTTACAATTATATCATCCATATAAATTTCCATATTCTTCCTAATAATTCTTAAACATTTTATTCACCAACCTATGATAAGTTGCCCCAGCATTTTTCAAACCATAGGGTATAATATTATAGCAATATGTCACTCTTTCGGCGACAAAGCTTATTTTCTTAGCATCACTAGGTTCCATAATGATATGGTGGTACCCATTAGCAGCATCTATAAGAGAATATATAGCATACCCTATGGTCGAGTCCACCAAGTTGTCAATGTCAATAATCCTATAGATGCGCCTTGTTAAGGTCAATGAAGTCCATACACATTCTCCATTTTTCATTTGCCTTTTTAACTAGCACTACATTAGCTAACCATTCTGCATAGTCTATTTCAATAATAAAACTAACTTTCTCCAACTTCGAGACCTCTTCTTATATCACCATTTCTTTTTCTTTAAGTGTTTCCTCTTTTTTTTGTACCATTGATGGATAAGTTAGATCAATACAAAACTTATGTGTGATCACTAAGGGGTCAAACCCTACAATATGCTATAACCTCTAAGCAAAACTTACTACCTCCTTTTTAAAAAAATCTTCTAATAAGCCAGACTTCTCTCCTGACTCCATCCCCATCTTGACAACTTTTCCTTCGCCTACCTCAAACTCTTTAAGTTCTTTAACTGCCATTGCTTGTTCATACGAAGGTCGCCCATCAAAGGGGGTTAAATTTACCATCATTAAAACTTACCTCCTTAGCCACTATAATTTATCCTTTATTTATGACCATAGGGTAGCCCTACGGGGTAGGGATGCCCAACATTTCCATTTCCTCAATGGTGGCCATATGAGCTCCTGCAATCTCAATCAAGTTGGCAATTTACGCCCCCTTATAACTGTGTAATAAGACTCATGGGCTATTTTTAGCATCCTCTTACCGCAGCAACCCTTACAGAAGACAAACATTTAAATGTTAAATATCTAATTGAGATAGGCCAAAGGGGTGCTGATAACCAAAAAATAGGCCTTGGTGTAAGCCACATGTTCTTCTTTTCTAAGTTTAACCGCCAACTCAATGATTCCCACAAACTCTATGAGCTTCCCTAATATTCCAACTATGGGAGTCTTCACTTTTTTCAGCTTGCTTCTCTTAATCTTTAATTTTAAGAATGCCTCTAAAGTCAGAATATTAACAGCACTACCATTGTCAACTACTATTATTTTCACCTTTAAATTAGCAATCACCGCTTTAATAACCAAGACATTACTATATGGGTAGCATATGTTTATTTCATCACACCCATCCTTTGCTGGGAATAATATCACAAAATCTACCAAAGAATCAAACATCATGTGTCAAATACACCTCCTTAGTCGACCTCTTTTTGGTTTGAGAATCTTCATCCTCAACCTCAGCTAACAAGATCATATGAAAAGTACCATGGGGTTCTCTGCTATCCCCTGTTCCTTTATGTTTTTCATCTCGCCTAACCCTTCTCCTCCAAACTGCTTGTCTGTGGAACTGCCTCCTGCTCCACTTTTGTGACCCTTATAAGTGTCAACAAAACTTTTGAAGTCTCCACTTTGGATCATCTTCTCTATCTCCACCTTTCAAGTTTTACATTCATCTATATTATGACCTCTTGACTTATAATAATCACAATAAAAGCTGCCTCTCTAACCATACTTGTCACCTTTTTAGATAAATATGTATTTCTCTATTTGTGAAGATAACTGTAAAACAGTTATTTGAAAATGGAAATCCGAAAATAAGAATATAATTGGCAAATGAACCAGTTTTGGATTCCATGTGCTATGTGTCCAAGTGCCAATCTTAGGTTTTTAAGAGCATCTCCAATCTTATCATGGATTGGAGCTAATATGGTACAAACAATAAAAAGTGTCTAGATTTACATGGAAGACTGTTTTAAAATACACATCTAGAATTAATAAAAGGTCTCAAACACAATCTTCTATAATATAATTTATGGGGCTGATGTGTCATATTTTTAAATTTTAAAATATTATTTTATGTTATTCAAATTAAGAAGGAAGCTTAAATAGAACAAAAAATTTGAAGAACGAAAAAAAAAAGCAGAATCATTTCCACATCGATCAACATGTTTCTTCTCTTTCTTTTCTTCTTCTTTCTTCTTCTCTATTCTATCAAGTTTTTTCTCTTTCTTTTCTTCTTCTTTCTTCTTTTCTATTCCATCATCACTAACTACCTTTCTTCTTTATATTTCTTTAATTTTGGTTAAGGAACACTAATTTCTGCGTAAGAGTTTCTAAGTTTGGGGGTTTTTTTTTTAATTTTTCACTCAGAATCGTTAAAATCAATCATGTTTTGCTTGCAAATCATAACGAAGACACCACTTATATTAGAGACTCTAATTAAAAGTTAAAGAATTTGAGAAGGAAAAGCCATAGCAGCGGCGCCTGTCCCTTGAGCAGTTTTGTGTTCGATTTCGCAGGTAAGAACCGTATCCGCTTTTGATGAGTTTGTTTGAATTGATGAGGAGCTACTTGAGTTTGCCAAAATCAATCCAAATTCTTATGAATTATGATGATTATGATTTGTAAATTACAAAAATAATGTGATTTTGTAATAAAATAATCATTGTTAGCTTCTAATTAAACTTATAATTCAGTTTTATTTTACTTAAATCTTGTGTTATTATCTTGTAATTTGACCTTATTTTTTCATTTAGAAAAAAAAAATTGGAAAAAGCAGTTTATTTGCTTCTGCTATTATTGTTGTTAATGATTTTAATTTTGATTTTTGATTTCTTGTTGCAAATTGTATTGAATTGGTCTTGGACAGTAGCATCAGGATTTGGAGTTTAGACATCTGATTTGTGTTCTTAGCTTGTAATTCAGCTTTATTTGTTCATTTAGAAAAAAAAAATTGGAAAAAGCAATTTATTTGCTTCTGTTGTTATTGTTGCTAATGACACCAATTTTTGATTTTTAATTTCTTGTTGCAAATTGTATTGAATTGTTGTTGAACAGTAGCATTAGGATTTAAAGTTTGGACAATTGGTTTATAATTTTTATTATGGTTTTTACTTTTTTTGTTATATTCATTGAAGACTTCAATTTGAAGTTTTGAATAGAAGCAGCAAGCCGCTGCAAATGTAAATTTTTCCTGTAATTATTTCTTCTTATTTTTATATACCATAAGAAACAGAATTTTTTTTTCCATATTGTTATCTTAAATTTGCTCCACATATTTATAAATATTAACTAATCAAACTAATTGTTGATTCACTACAAAAATAATTTATCCACGGTTTTGATTATTGGATGTTGTGATTTAACTCATATTGAATTTAAAATTTGTCTTATCTTTCATTTACTTAAGAAATATTATTAATGGAACTATTTAATTGTGGCCACTTTTTTGCGCAAGTCGATTCAATGTCTTCGTTAAGTGGTGATAATGATCCTAATAGTTCCTCGTTAAGTAGTGGTAATGATCCTGATAGTTTCTCGTCAAGTAGTGATTCATTTCAAGTGAGCAATAAATCACTTAATGATTCTAAATCTAGTATTGCTAATAATTTGGTTAAAATCGTTACTACTTATACGCCTATAATAGTATCAAAAACTTTAAATGGTACAAATCGTTCTCACGGTGGATCTACTTGTGGGAGACGGTATTCATCGTGATAAGCAAAAGTGTCATGATTTAATTATAAATGACTACTTTAAAGGTGATGAGTCGAAATATACACCAAAACAATTTAAATGTAGATTCCAAATAAAAATCAATTTATTTAAATGCATTTTAAAAGTTGTGGAAATTTATGATAATTATTTCACACAGAAAGTTGATACTGTTGGAAATATTGGGTTAAATCCTTTGCAAAATTAATTGTTGTTTTACTAATGCTTGCATATGGATGTTTAGCTGATATACTTAATGAATAGGTATAAATTAGAGAGAGCATTACTATTGAAAGTTTGAAAAAATTTTGTGGAGCTATAATAGGCGTGTTTGAAAAACAATATTTAAGAAAACCAAATGAACAAGATACTGCAAAATTTCTTAAAGAAGGCGAAGATCGAGGATTTCTAGGCATGTTTGGAAGCTTAGATTGTATGCACTGGCATTGGAAAAATTGCCTTACTACATGGCATGGAACACATACCAATGGATTCAAATGAGTTCCTACACTAATATTAGAGATTGTAACTTCACGAAATTTATGGATTTGGCATACAATTTTTGGTATGGCTGGTACTAACAATGATATTACAGTATTAGATAGATCTCCTTTATTTGATGACCTCATTAACAATGTTGCACCACCTTGCAATTTTATAGTGCAAGGACACCAGTATCATATGAGGTATTACCTTTTAGATGGAATTTATCTAAAATATGCTACTTTCATGGAAATAATTTCTCAACCACCTTTCATGAAGGAAAAGTTATTTGCTCAATACCAAAAAGCTATTAAAAAATATGTGAAACGAGTATTTGGAGTTTTGCAAAGTAGGTGGCGCATTGTTAAAGGTTTAGCTCGTATATGGAAAGCAAAAGATTTTGGAAAAATATTGCACAACATGATTATTAAGAGTGAGTAGAGTCAAGGAATGAATCTTGAGATTTGGCAACTTCATGGCAATGAAATGAATGAAGACATTAATATAGAGCATGATTATACTTTTCTTGTCTCAACTATAATTAATCGGATGAAAAAAGTTCATGATAAAAGAGTTTATAAAAATTTAAAGATGGACCTTATCAATAATTTGTGAGATTTATAGGGTCTTAATAAATTATTTTTTGAAGATAGAATATTTGGTATTAGCTATTAAGTTTTTCTTTTGGATTTGTTATTAATAAATGTGACTAACTTTGATTTTGTTCTTGTTCATATTAAGCATGGAAAATTCTATTAATAAATTATATATGGATTTTTAAGTTATTGTTTATCAATAAATTACTTCCTCCAAAGTTAAAAATATTTTTTTTTTTTACAACAAAGTTAAAAATATTAAACATATATATTTGTGAATTAAACATCCACTTATCATAGAAAATCGAGAGATTATTACTTTTTTAGTGTATTTAGGAATAGTATATATAGATTTGGTGTGGAAATAAAAAAATTTACAAGTTTGGTGTGTTTTCGTTTTTTTTTTAACTTTCTTCAGTGCACTAGTCTAAGTAGTGCACTGGCCAGGTGTCATCGTCCCCTCCAATGCGCCAGTTTAAGGAGCGCACTGAGTGGTTTTATTAGAAAAGCCGCTGTGCAAACAATGCAAATGATTAAATTCAAATTGGTGCACCTATTCAAGTGCCGCACCGAATTTCTTTTTTTTTTAAATTTTTTTAAAATAAAATTATAATAGGCGCACCGAATTTTTTTTTAAAATAAAATTATAAGTTGTTTATATTTAGTCTCTAAATTAATTTTAGAGGATTGCAGTTTACAGATTTAACTCTGTTTTAAAAATATCACATTAGATAAGTAGAACCGTTAAGTTTAACAGTCTCAACGGTTCTATATATCTAATGTGATATTTTCAAAACAGAGTTAAATCTGTAAACTGTAACCCTCTAAAATTAATTTTTGGACTAAAAACAAACAATCTATAATTTTATTTTTAAAAAAAAATTTAAAAAATACATATTTATTTATTTATTTATTTTAAAAATAAAAATATAGATTGTTTGTATTTAGTCTCGAAATTAATTTTAGAGGGTTGCAGTTTATAGATTTGACTCTGTTTTGAAAATATCACATTAGATAAATAGAATCGTTGAGATTGTTAAACTTAACGGTTCTACTTATCTAATGTGATATTTTTAAAACAGAGTTAAATCTATAAACTGCAACCCTCTAAAATTAATTTCTGGATTAAATACAAATAATCTATAATTTTATTTTAAAAAAAAATTCAGTACGCCACTTAAATAGGCACACCCAGTTGAATTTATTCATTTTGCATGGCATTTTGCATGGTGGCTTTTCTAATAAAATTACTCAGTGCGTTACTTAGATATATAGAATCGTTGAGATTGTTAAACTTAACGGTTCTACTTATCTAGTGTGATATTTTCAAAATAGAGTCAAATCTATAAACTGCAACCTTCTAAAATTAATTTTTGGACTAAATACAAATAATTTATAATTTTATTTTAAAAAAAATACATTTTTTTTATTTTTTTAAATTTTTTTTAAAAAATAAAATTATAGATTGTTTGTATTTAGTCTCGAAATTAATTTTAGAAGATTGTAGTTTATAGATTTGACTATGTTTTGAAAATATCACATTAGATAAATAGAACCGTTGAGACTGTTAAACTTAACGGTTCTACTTACCTAATGTGATATTTTCAAAATAGAGTAAAATCTATAAACTGCAACTCTCTAAAATTAATTTAGGGACTAAATACAAACAAACTATAATTTTATTTTTAAAAAAAAATTCGGTGCGCCTATTATAATTTTATTTCAAAATAAAAAAAAAAAAAAATCAGTACGCCACTTGAATAGGCGCACCCATTTGAATTTAATCATTTGCGTTGTTTGCATGGCGGCTTTTCTAATAAAACTACTCAATGCGCTCCTTAAACTGGAGCATTAGAGGGGACGATGACACATGGCCAGTGCACTACTTAAACTGGCGCACTGAAGAAAGTTGAAACAAAAAAAAGCAAAAGCACACTAAATTTGTAAATTTTTTTGTTTCCACACCAAATCTGTATATACTATTCTTAAATACACTAAAAAAGTAATAATCTCGAAAATCGGATGGCAGAATACTAAGCAGTGTTTCTGCTAACAATTTTATAGTAATAATGACCTATAAGATTGAAAATTAACAAAATTGCTCATTCATAATAAAAAAAAAATTCAATTGATGCAAACATTTTAGGTTTATAAATCTAATATAAAATAGTAATTTTCTAACTTTTCTATTTATCTAGTCAATCTATTATATAACTAAAGTAAGAAGCAAGATAAAATTATTAAATATGAAATTAAGATTATCAAAGTTGTATCTAAGAAAAATATAAAGTGACTTGTTTGAAGAAAAGACCCTCATTTTCCCACTCTTTCATAATTTCTTCTTGATGAATTTCATATTTGGCTCGCATACTTAGAGATAGTTTGTTGAGGTCTTGATTCATTATAATTTTTTAATATTTCACTCTCATTGATTTCTTTTTCAATTCAATCTTTATTTCCAAGATTTGTTCCCGTAATTTCAACTCTTTATCATGCATATCAATTTGTTTTCCAAGAGTGTTTTGCAAACTATCTAACAAATCAACTGAAACTTTCTCCTCATTGAACTTTCTTTTTTTTTTCTTTGCACGTTTTTCTTCCTTCTGGACTTATAATGTCATCATCATTAATAACTTCATCTTCATTATTGCTTATTAAATTATCATTCCCTTCAGTTAAAAAAACTTCATGATTTTATGGTTGAGCTTTAGGGAAATTATTGTTGATATTCAATTTGAACTTGTTTGAGTCATTTATCTTTGTAAGCTTCTTTGAACACCATTTTGGGTTTTTTTTTCATGAGCTCCCAACAATATTCGTATTTGAATGCTTGACCATTGTGCAAATTCTCATACAATCACATTACTTGGTGTTTCTACAAACCAATTTAAGTATAAAAAGAAAAAAAAATAACAACATTGAAAAATCAAATAAAAGTTTATAAATTATAAAGAAAGAATAAAAAGTTTTAAAAAAGGCAGTAATTATATAGATTTATAATTGAAAAAATGTCTTACCATATCTTTGGGAGTTGTTCCACTTTGCGGGTGCTTTTCAGGTCTTTCATAAAATCCATAAAATTTGTTAACAGCAATTTCGTATTTTACTCTAACAACATCCTAAACTATTACTAGTTCGAATATTATAATCTTCCTCACCTTTCTCTCATCAAAATTGTAAAATAAGGTCTCATATAGCCGTACTTTTTTTTTATTATTCCCAACATCAGGATCAGCTGAAACATACAACCATGCTTTTGTTAGAGTAATGTCTTCAATTTTACTCCAATTGTTGTTGCCAAGTGAATGCTGATGATGATTAGCTTTTGGACAACTTTAGTTCTCTTATTTTGTCCTTCGAGTATATTATAAGTTTGAGAATAAAAGACATTATTTGACTAAGCTAAATGAATTTAGAATGAAAATTTAGAACTAAATTAATGATTAGCAAAAGTAGAATATGGAGCACTTATTGTATTAAAAGTATAGTTGTATTAAAAGTCGAGTCTTGTGAGCAAATAATATTAACATCGTCTAGTTTCATAGGAAAAGAACACCTAAAATAATAAGCAATAAAATATTAAATCACAAAAGATACTAAATTGTCAGAAAAAAATTTCAACAAATCCTTCAAATAATAGTCATAACATGCATGGATCGTTCCATCTATGTCTTGCTCGGTAGTAGATAAAAAAAATAAAACCATGGAACAAAGGAATCATAGACCAATTTAACACAACAATTAGAAAATTTGACAACATATGTAATTAGCATATTCATGATCCTAATTCCTATGCAAAATCTATTAATTATGGTGAGTTTGTTATTTATTCGAAAAAGTAAAAATGTCATTGTAACTAATTTTGTGCTACACTAATAAGACACTAAAGGATTGAAATTTTCATTCATTACCTAAACTCAAAGACAGATCGACAAATTGTTATCTATAAAGAAAAATCACACTGTAAGTTAGCTTGACAAAAGTAACATCATCAAATACATAGCAACTGTATTTAGCATATTCATGATCCTAATTCCTGAGCAAAAACTATTAATTATGGTGAGTTTGTTATTTACTATCTCCGTATTTTATGGTTCTTTACATTTCCCTTTTTAGGTGTATTTTTTTTTGTTCTTTACATTTCCATTTATAGTACGTTTTGTAATTATTTATTTATTATTATTTCTTTATTGGTATTGATGAAAAAGTAAGTTTTTAAAGGATTAGTAATTATTTATTATTATTTCTGTCTTAATACTGGTGAAAAACTGATTTGTGTTGGTATTGATAAAAAGTAAATGTAAAGAATCATAAAATACAGAGGTAGTATTCAACAACTCTTAAAGACATCCTCAGAAGTTTCAAATTTAGGGGGAGTATATTCAATCAAGACTTTTAATAACTTTTAATGACTTTGAAAGTAAGGTGGTATTCAATCATGAGTTTTATAGACTTTATAAAAGTCATTCAAAGTCTGCATGTATTTAATTACGACTTTTAAATACTTTTAAAAAGTTATTTAAAGTCTGTAGGTATTCAAAAAGTCATTGACTTTTATAGACAATGACTTTTAATGACTTTTTAGCTAAAAATACATATAGAAGAGTGAACAAATTCTCTCATCTTTTTACACAATACTTTTATAGACTTTCATAGACTTTTACACAATCAATCTCCGACCGACGATCGAGCTACCAAAGTTGCTTCTACTCAATCGAATTAGTAATTCCTAATAGAGATACTTATGTAATTGTATTGTTATACTTATGTAATTGTGTATATAGGGACACAACCATAAATGTGTATTTAGTTACATATTATATAATGCATAGACTCCTCTCAATGTGATTATCTTTAGAGAGGTTCCTAAACCCTATTGTTATCTTGGTATCAGAGCCGTCAAAGGGTGTAACACCATTCTTCTGTTTTCTTTTCGTCTACATGGCCACCACCTCAGATATGACTACTATTATGGTTCCTGTGATTGCTGCTAGCTATCCAGGAACATTACCATCTGTTTCTAATCAATTACCATTAAAACTTGATTCTAGCAATTACATTTTGTGGAAGACTCTAATTATACCGATTCTCGAAGGATGTGACCTTGGTAAGTATATTGATGGAACGTGTTTGATTCCACCAGAGAGATTGGATGGTGATGTCCTAAATCCGGCGTACCAGATATGGTGCCTTCAGGATCAATAGGTGTTGAGCTGGATCCTAAATTCAATTTCGCCTTCTGTTCTTCCACAAGTTGTGGGTGTCAAATCTGCCCGAGAGGCTTGGGTTAAGTTAGAGAGTGCCTATGTGGCTGGTCCAAGGGTACAAATCCGAGAGTTGAAGCAACAGCTGCACTCATTGGTCAAGAGTGACAGTGAATCAATTTCTGAGTTTATGCAGAGGGCGAAGTTACTTTCTGATAGATTAGTTTCACTCCAATATCCTATTTCGGATGAGGATTTGGTTGATGCCATTTTGGATGGATTGCGGGGTTATTTCCGAAATGTGTGCAGGAGCTTAGGCTCAAAAGTGATCTCTTATGATGATTTGTATTGACTGCTTCTTACAGAGGAGCAGCACCTTAGGAGGGAAAACTCCATTCATGTTGAGATTAATGCGCTGACAGCGCATTATACAACTAAACATCCTTCTGGTGGTAGAGGCAGAGGTCGCGGGCGATCTCAGGGATCTCAGGGACAGCGGCGTCTGTCACATAACTCTTCTGGACTGACTGGATATCAATCAGGTACAGGACGGACTGGTTACGGTTCCACACAAGGGCAGTCTGCTCAAATAACTTCGGCTAACACGTCTGGTGTTACTTGCTATAATTGCAATGGGTTTGGTCACTATGCAAGACAATGTCCATCTTCAAAAACAGTGAATCCACGATCTCAGGTTTATCCCCAATCCAATCATACTTCTACAAATCCTACGGACTCGACTTGGATTATGGACAGTGGAGCTACTCACCATCTTACTTCCGATTTGGGGCACCTTAATCTCCATTCCGAGTATTCTGGACCTGAAGAAGTTCATCTAGGTAATGGCACATCTCTTCCCATTAAATACATTGGTTCGTCTTCTCTTCCGGTTACAAATAGTAATGCACTTGCTTTATCACAAGTTTTACATGTTCCTAATTCCAAGTCTAATTTAATTTCTATAAGTGCACTCACTGCTTCTAACGATGTTTCTGTTGAATTCTTTGATAAATTTTTTGTTGTTAAGGACCTGAGTTCCAAGCAAGTACTTCTTCGCGGCCCGAATAGGAATGGACTTTATGCTCTACCTTCCGCTCTACCTTCCCCGTTCGGTTACACCTTACTTCGTTGTCTACCTGGCATGAGAGACTTAGGCATCCAGCGTCTTCAGTAGTTAGTCAAACTTTACAAAACAATAATATTCAATTTTCCAATAAAATTGACCGGCACATGTGTTCTAGTTGTGCGGTCAGTAAAAGTCAACGTTTGCCTTTTGAACTTTCAGACTCTGTTGTTAATGGTTCTTTGGATTTAATTAGTTTAGAAGTTTGGGGTCCAGCCCCGGTTCCTTCCCATGATGGTTTTTCTTATTATTTATTGTTTTATGATCATTATACCAAATATTGTTGGATCTATTTCTTGCTTTATAAATCTGAGGTGTTGAATACCTTTATTAAATTTCGTTCTATTGTGGAAAAATATTTTGGTCGTTCTATTAAAGTTTTCCATTCCGATGGGGGAGGGGAATTTGTTGCTATGAGAGATTATTTATCTCAAAATGGTATTCAACATCGAATGTCGTGTCCATATACCCCGGAACAAAATGGGGCAGCTGAGAGAAAACACCGTCATATTGTTGAAACTGGTCTTACTTTACTTAATCGTGGTAAGCTGCCCCTGTCTTTCTAGACTAATGCTTTTAAAACTGTTGTCTATTTTATTAATCGCATGCCATCTCCATCTCTGAATCAGTTGTCTCCCTTCTATCGCCTGTTTGGATGTTCTCCTAATTATTTGTTTCTTCGTGTTTTCGGTTGATTGTGCTACCCGTGGTTACGACCATATAATTCAAATAAACTTAATTATTGTTCTCGTCCATGTGTGTTTCTGGGATATAGTAAAATACATAAAGGGTATAGATGTTTTGATCCAGTATCTGTCAAATTCTTTATCTCACGTCATGTTCTTTTTGATGAACAGGTGTTCCCATATCTGGAGTTAAGTAAATCGGTTGTCCATGATCCAAGTCCTGCTCCGTTCTCATTTCCATCCATACCAAATCTCTCACCTTCTTCCATACCAACATCAGATACTACAACCACAAATCGGACGATGGTAGTTGCCCCGGACAGATTACACTTAAGTCCTGAGAGCCCAACACCGAGCAATTCTGCTGAGACGTCCCCATTAAGTTCATCTTCTACTGCTGTCTCTAATCCAAATCCATCCCACTCTAGTCTCTTTTCAGCATCACCGAAAAGCAATTCTCCTGGACTTTCATTAGCGGTTGAATTACAAAAAGCTGACTATACAGAGAGAGATGCTTCACCAGCGAAAGCTGCTGGTCCATTACCTCAGCCGTGACGAATGGTCACGAGGCAAATGACGGGCAAGCTCCCTTCACCTCGATTATTCATGGCATCAGTAGCTCCTCTAGATCCAACATGTTATAGTGACGCGGTTAAACATTCTTGTTGGCGGAAAGCTATGGCAGAGGAATTTTTGGCTTTACTTACCAATGGAACTTGGGAATTGGTCCCTTACTCTATGGCACAGAATGTGATTGGTTGTAAGTGGGTATTCATGACGAAACTAAAACCTGATGGCTCCGTTGAGCGCTATAAAGCACGTCTAGTGGCAAAGGGGTTTCATCAAAGACCGGGTATGGATTTCCATGACACATTTAGTCCTGTAGTTAAACCTACAACTATTCGCCTGTTATTATCACTTGACGTATCTTTTCAGTGGTTTATTACACATTTAGATATGTCTAATACTTTTCTGCATGGTGATTTGGATGAGCCTGTGTTCATGACCCAACCGACTGGTTTTGTTAATCGGACTAAGCCACATCATGTGTGTCGTCTCCGAAAGTCTTTATATGGTCTCAAACAGTCTCCCAGAATGTGGCATCGACGTCTTACACAATCTCTGCTTGCATTTGGTTTCAGATGTTTTAAAGCTGATGTCTCTCTTTATTATTTGCACAAAGGTTCATCTGTTCTCTTCTGTTTAATTTATGTGGATGATTTATTAGTCTTGGGTAGTGACAAGTCTTTAGCCACCACTCTCGTTCAACATTTACAGTCTCACTTTGC
>CATIWJ010053530.1:0-13172 GCA_949640765.1 Croton laevigatus | reverse complement strand
GAATCTGTTAATGTAGTAGCTGTCCAAACTGTAAAGTTAGGACAGCCTCCATAAATTAAGGCACTACATAAAAGCTGCCATAAATTAAGGAGAAAAGCTACCATAAATTAAGGCACTAATTTAGGCAATTAGCTAGGAGTAGATCAACCTAAAATATGTATAAATATGTGTAAACTTAATGACTGAAACAAGAGTTTCACAATGTAATCCTAAATAAGAAATTCTCTTCTTATTTTCTCTAAGAATAACACTTTTGAATTTTGAAGTTTTGTAAATTTGAACACTGTACTATTCAACAACATAACCTTAAAGAACGTCCATAATTTTTTAACTCATAAACAACCATTAATGCCTCAATATATTAAATTCATATAACATTTCACAATTACTTTTGAAAAATAACCATAGATCACTTCAGCTTCTATGTATAAATTAACCAGAGTAGTGAAGACATTTTCATCTTTTAAGACAACTTTTGTGGAACAGAAAGAAAAGGCAAAGCCCTGAAATCTTTTACCGAAATGAAACCACGTTAAAAATTACATTAACAAAAGGAAATTTTCTTTCATCATTACTGTGCAGCATAGGTGACCAAAAATTCATTAGTAAAATACTTTTTTTTTTCCTTTTGCTTTTTACCCTAAGCAATGTTAAGGCTGCAAAAAGTTGAAGGAAGAGTTGAAGACAATGATAGTTTAGGAAGTTAGTACAGGAGGCCAGATCAAAATTTTAGAATTATATTCTAATACGAAAAAAGTAAATGGGGAAAAAATCTACAAGGAGGGCTAGTTAAGAAGGGTAACGATTCTAGGTTGAGGGATATATAGCTAATCAGATATTAGCCATAGAGAATATATTTCAGCAAATTCACTCAATAAGACTTGGACAGATAATTTAAGAGAACAGTGTTGCTCTATCAAAAGTAGAAATTCAATTTTATTTGTAGAAGATATTGAAGCTTGAGGTCATAAATACAACTAAAACTACACATGCACGGATCAAACAGTCTTCCTGCAAAAATGAAGTGCCTAGATGAATTTAGATCAGCTGACCAGATTTTTCTCTCAAATTTCAAACATAAAATAAAACAAAGAAATAAATATATACTGCTATTCATAAATAATTGCAACATTCCAATTTTTTTTGAAAGAGAATTGCAACATTCCAAGTAATGAGGGACAAACTAGAAGATAATCAAACAAATAATTCACAATATCAGCAGTTAACTAAGGACAAACTTTACAACAGAGAGTTGGCGAAGATCTATTTGACTTATGCAAGGATATCATCAAGGGAACTACTTTCCTACATTGTGAATGATAGGAAAACATTAAAAAAGCCATAAGTCTCTTAAGGCAGGGAGAGCAGGAAAGGTCCAAGCACAGTAAGTGATGGGCATTATGAATACTAATAGATTCTAGTACTGTTGATGAAATACACAAAGAAGCTATAACTAGTTCTCATGTGATGGACTCGCAAGAGTCCAATTATAGTTCTTTTGCACTTTGTTTTTGCTTGGCTTTCAAAATTTAAGCCTTCTGGATTTTACTAGAAATTGACCTAAGTAATAGGCATAATTTGAGATATTTGTAATGACATTGCATGATCAAAAAATTAGGCTGGAGGTTAACGCATGACATTGCATGATCAAAAAATTAGGCTAGAGGTTAATGCTAAGGTAGAATTATGAATGAGAAAATGAAGTTTGGAAAGATAGAATTAGTTTTATTGATATGAAACATAGTCATAGGAGCATTAAAACTGAAGTTTTGGTTGGGAGAGAGGAAACATGAAAGAAATTGTATTTTAAAAATAATATACATCAAGTTACATTTCTGTCCCTTTATGTATCTAATTAATGCTATAGCCTACATGCATTTTCCTCCTCCTAGACAAGGCATAAGGGAAACTATATGGGAGAAGAATGGGGCCAATATTGCTTTGTTATGTCAATAGATTGATAAGTTGAATACACAACAGAAATGATGAATTTTTACAATCTTTATATTTGAACATGGTGAAAGACAAAACACTACACTGATTGTGGTTTTAAGTAAATGCATCTAGTCTAGGTTGAAAAGACCAAAATGGCAAAATTTGAAATATGTTTTTTATTGTTTTGGCAGGCGTTTTTGAACATTTCATAAAAACATATAGAGATCAAGTTAAAAGTCAGTATAACTTAACAAATTTGATAAGAGTTCCAAATCATTGTCCGTATGATGATTACTTCAAAAGTTGACAATATATATTACTCCAAGTCATTGCATGAAACATATGACCACCAAATTCCGTAACCAATGGAATAACATTTTGTTATTCAGTTATTACACATAAAAACCAAACAAATGCATTGCATAACACAACTAACAAAATCAAAGAGAAACTGAAAAGTTAAAAGGATAAGGTTGTAACACTGAAATGAATTCCTTAGAAGCATAAAGCTGTAAAACAGCAATGAATTCATTGAACAGGCTCTCATGTCTCTCCAATCAATACTAATTGGTATTACTTACACTAAATCTCAAGGATTAGCAAAATTCATCAGAAAATGATCTCAATGGCGACAAAACGCAATAAAAGATTAGCCAATAAGCTAGTTGTTTATAAGCCAAAACTGATTGACAGCATAATGCTCAAATTAAAATTTCTTATGCGTTACTTAACATTACAAAACACTGATAATGCTATGTTAGGCAGATTGTTGTATGTGATTAGATGAGTCATATGCTTTGCTAATCTCAGCATGGTTCACTTTACACTGGCTGAAATTTTGAATGCAGGATTTGTATGTGTTAGAGGGTTTGACCAAAAAACAAGAGCACCAAAGCCTCTTGTGGCCAGACTGCATTTTCCAGCAAGTAAGTTGGCGAAAACAAGGAACCAAGGACAATGATAAGGAGACCATGATACTGACAAAAAGGCCATGATGCAGAGGTTAATAGCAGAAATGCTAACCAGCAGAAGATAGATCAACTAACAAAACAGAATAACTAACATATTGTTGTACATTCAATTTTTTCCCCCATATGAAATGCTCTTGGCAGCATGAAGAAATTTTCAAGTTAGATTGTAAAATATTAGAACAAGTGGGATGTAATTGATAAATGAAGTTATCATTGATTATTTCAATTCATGCTCAAAACAGAGCAATTTTGTTGAACTAGACAGTGTCAACAACTCCTCCATCTCGCTTTTTTCAAACAAGAATAGAGAGAGGAAAAAGACTATATCATTCTTTTTATATGGTTTGAAATAAATAAATACACACTGTGACTGCAATCACAAGCCCGAGTTGATTCATTTAGCATATAATCTAAAATGTATTTAGATGAATGAGGGTTAACAACCAACAAAAAATTAAGAGGGGTGAGAGACTCAGTTATTCCATTTCAGAAATCCAATTTGTTGTTTGCAATAACAAATAAGCAAAAATTCCACGCCACCTACAGCAACAGCGCGCATGGTTGTTGGATTTCGGAACACTAAAACATTTGATAGTACGTAAATGTAAATGCTAAATACATGGTTGTTGCATGATCACCACTAAAATGCAGGACCTTACATATATCAAGCAAATAAACACGTACACAAGTCCATAAAAACAGCTGCTACATGCTCAAGTATACGAACACAAAACTTTTAGAGGCAATAATCCTTCAAAGGGAGACCGCAGTGCAATGTGCAAACACAGGAAAGGAAGGGAAATTTTTGTTACATCCCCTTATACCAAAGAACTACATGATCACCTTGATTTATACACAAGTTTAACCGCAAAATAAACCCTTAACTCCATCAAAAAAATCTCCTCCATTTGATTACAACAAAAAACTATAGACAACAAATCATACCACATTAGTTACTACAGGACACTCCAAGATAAGTCAACAGAGAGATCACAATTGTCCATACTCCATAGCAATGAATCACAATCTTCCGCCCAAAAAAATTATCAAAAGAAGATAAAAAATAGTAACCAAAGTGGAGAAAACACATTGTATACTTACATGGTTAAGCAGTTTGCTTAGTGATATACATCTAGTGACATCTCTATCTTATGGCTACAGTTAATGCCTTTGCAAGCCAAATATATTATAGAAATATTTATTCGACGGATGAACCAAAACAAGAAATACCTGCAATCACGGATGAGAAATGAAACAAAGTTAAATATCAAAAAACACAGTTCCGATTTACATGTTGCACTTTTTGCTTGACTCTAAAAACTAGTAACTGTCTTCATAAGTGACATACAAGAAATTTGACATCGAAATTTTCACTTTAAGTTTGCTTTGAATAAGATCATGTAGATGTAGTATGTAAAAGAAAGGGGCATTAGTTCTCAATAGCAATAATGCAAGCATTTGGACTGCCTAAATAATAGTTCAAGCAACATACTCTCAAAATCAGTTTTATTTCAACAATTAATTCTATGACTTGTCTGGATAAAAATATCAGCAGTCAAATTAAGCGGACCAAATTACCTGTCATCAAGCAGACATGTTACCAATGTATAGCTATATTTTCCCACAAAGCAACAAAAATTAGTAACTTAAAAAACCAAAGGTTAACACTTACAACTATAACAGGTACATGTATGGCGTCCATAATTGAGGAAAGCAACACGAACATGGCAGCAAGAGAATGTGATAGCTACATATCACAGTGATTGTCATTTTGCATCTTCCACATTTTAGAAAACATTCGATATTTAGAACTGAACTTTAAGGTAAGACCTGCATATAGAAACACAGAACATTTTATTTAGTCAGCTTTACTGCATGCCACAGCAACATGCAAGAAAGACATTATCATACCAAGAAAAGAGAAGACGCTTGATAGAAAAATTAACACAAAATAGACTTGCCATTCATATGCAACAATAAGTAGAACACAAGTACACAGGCACCTTCACATGTAAATATACATTTATTGCTCATATCATATACATGGAGAAACTATCTTAATATATCATCAAATAGCTGTAGCCTTGAATATCAGCTTATCAAAATGGCATTATAATTCTCTCCAAAAAGAAGGGGAATGTAACGAAAAAATCTTAAACTCCGTGTCTTCTTTCATCCACTTGAACTAATCTACACACTTCTGCCACCATCTCCTATATAATTGGCAAAGCATAATTATATCCCCTGATACTTGGTTCTCTCAAATAGAAAATTAATTGACATTCCATAACTAGAATATGATTACATAACTTTCCCATGATAATACGTAAATTACTTAAAGAGGAATAGGCAGGTGTGTTGTCTAGTACCAAAAACTAGAGCAACCTCTTCGAACTCTAACAAATATTCTAAAATTCGAAAACCTACTTAACCAAGATTGCAACACCAAATAAAGGTAAAATATACGATCCATATAAAATGAAAAATGTAAAATTACCAGTTAACGATCTATGATAATAAGGTAAAATATATGATGCATCAAGTAACGTATACAATTTGATGATACTTCAGATACATCCATACTTTAACTATCTACGATAATTAGTTCATTGCAAGGCGTACAATAAACATTAGAGACAATGGAAAAAAGTGATTGTTTCAGATTTTGCATCAATGATGATCTCTATTATATAAAGAAACTAGTACTGTGGTGTTTAAATAGCATTGTGGGAAAACAAATTTTTTAATTTGGACCATTACATTACATCTTAGTCTCTTATTTGCAATATTAACGCATATACTGAATATTTATCTTTATTCCTGTGCAAAAGCAATTCTTTGAGTCAGAAGGGACCAAATATTAAATCCATTACCTCCCTACATCTATATGTGAACAAAGAAAACCAACCAGGTTGAATATGAACTTGTTATAAAATACCATTACTGTCAAATTCAATTAATAAATTTTTTTTTTTCACATTAAGATTAAGCTAATAAGTAAATACTCCTTAACATTAATATGAAAAGTGAGCGCAAAACTATGCATGAGTGATAACTCTTCTATGGAGGAAAATTGCCAGTAGAGTGGATAAAATTTTTTAAGAATTACAAAACTAGCAACTAATACTTTATGGCTTTAAATAAATAGTCAGCATAAGCATATAGAATTATATAACCACGACCTCTCTTGTAGTGGTGAGATGATTCATGAAAATCGAAATCTCTTACATATTATAATAATTCAATAATTTAAAATGTCACCGTTATACAGCAGCTTACATGTTATGTATAGACTGTTTTAAACTAAATTTCAAATTTGCAATATCAACTTCAAATATGAGAAAAAAAAATTCATTACACAAGCACTATTTGTGAATGTTCTTATAGTTCATTCAGTATTGTTATTAGAGCTCGTTGCTTTCTCATGAGAAGATTATGATTCGGTTTTTATTTGTGCATGTACAAGAAAATCAATTATCATGTTTGCCACCAGAAACAACTCAATCGATTCAACAGCATTGATTATGATAATATCTCTTCGTGATGCTGCCTTGACAAAGAATTGCTTCATCTGCCATATATATTTAAGGACTTGACGGTTAAAATGTATAAGTATGTGATTTTAAGTCCTTATAAATACTTATGCATTGAAATGCTTTGAAAAAAAATTATATATTTGAGAGAGCGTGATAAGCAAAAATGCATATGGACAACTTGAAGTCCTTAGAAATCCTTATGCACCGAAATGCTTGGGGAAATAAAAATGGTAATTTCATGCTTGCAATTTTCTTGCAAACTTCATCTGAAACTTAAGAGCTGTATTTAATCTCACATACAAAGTTGGACAAGATATCGGACAAACAAACTCCAGTTCTGATCACATAGGTAATCAGTGGAAGGAGTGACAAACTAAATCCTAAACAACCTATGTATTTTAAGAAAACCGAATCACAATCTCATTCCATATTGTAAGCAAATACAAAAAGATAGTGAATTCACCTGGGGAACAAATTTATTCATCAGATAAATCAAAGATTTGCCTCCAAGCGAGGATCTATCCATCAGCCAATCAAACGATTAAGCAAACCAAGGTATCTCTCCAAAGAAAATATTATTGTTTAACTTTACCATAGAACAACTTCTCTAACACAAATACTAGATCCATAATTAAACAGACTGAAATTATAATTGGAAATTATATATAAATACCAAGGAATCCTATATTTACATTACGTAAAAAACCCAAAGATCAAGACAGAATAGCAGCCAATATACAATCGAATCCTAAGGCACACTGTTTGGCCACTATGAAATAGTCGTTCTTTTACTTTCCGGGGGAAAAAAAATTCATAATCGTCCTTTTCTCGGCAACAAAACAATCACGATGGCAAAAAAGAACGAAAAGATAATCAAAACACGGAAAGAAGTAAACTAGGGTTTAGAATATGCTATATAATATGAAAAAACACTAACAAAGTGGAAAATCTGCAAAGTACCTGAATCGAAAACGTAGGATGCCGAAAAGAGAAACATATTGAATCTATATTACGTTAATACAGAAGTTTGAATTAATATGCGAAGCGATTTAAAGGGATTTTGATAGATTCTTGCTGATGAGAGGAGCAGAGTATGTTTTCCTTCTTTTTTGGATTGTATTTTGCCGCCCTTCTAACTTCCCTCTCCCTCAATCTTCCCATTTTGAAACTTTGCTTTCTTGTTCCCGAGTCTAACAGTATTTCCGTGCAACCGGATTTTCGAACCGACACGTGTCTTTTTTTTTTCTTTTTTTTTTTTTTTACTAATGCTTTTTAAGCTTTGTTTGGAATACCATTCTATAAGAAAAATACCATTGTATATATATAAAAAAAAAAAGGGTAAAATGACACTATTTTTTGAAATATTATAAAACCGATAATTTTTTTTTATAGGTTAGTTATAATTTAATATCTATTTTAGTGAATTAGATAAATTTGTCTATTGATTTTAATATTAGTATTTTTTAGGCCTCTCTCTTTTGTTACTGTTAGACATTTTAATTCTTCTAACCTTTAAAACTGTTAAAACCATGTGAATTTTCGAAAATGCCACATTTAAAGGATCAAACTAAACATTGCCACTCGCATTCAACCTCTAGCAAAAGAACCAAAATGAAATTTTATCACCATAAACACTAAATGAATATACCAAATTGAAGTTATCGACGCGAAGATTCATAATATGCCCTTATTTTCAATATCCGATCACTGGAAAACGTCAGAAAATGGATCATAAGTTTAAGAACAATTTTCGATTTGATATTGGAACAACACGCGTGGGCTGCTCTAGCAATGAATGAAAAGTGATGTCGGTGCCGTTGACTTCGTCTCGACGCCAACTTGTTGGTGGTGGTGCGTGAATCGACGGTGGAGCTAGGAAGTGGCAGTACCGACAGTTTGAAGTTTCTGAAGGGAAAAGGAAGCTATCCTTTTTGGAAGCAAAATCTATGTTGTGCGTAGAATACCAAAATCCCTCAGTTTTGAATATTTGACAAACTTACTTGATATTATGATCTATTAATGGCTCTTTAATTGTTTAAGTGTTGTTCCAACAAGTTTGAGCTTAACCAAAGCAAGATGAATCTTATTACTTGCAAAAGAATTGAAGTTCTTGAGGTAACACTGATAACTCGCACGAGACAAAATGACAAATCAATCTAAAAGCTAACAAAAGAGTTTATCTCGCGCGCTAAGGTTGGTCAAACCATTCGAACAGCAAAAAGAAAAATGTCTCGTGCGCGATCTATACATCTCGCACGAGATGTTATGCCAAATCAGTCCAGTAGCTGATAGAAAAGTATGTCTCGCATGCTACACCATCTGACTTAGCAATTAGTTTTCATAACGACTATGTCCTGCATGCTACAAAAAGGGTCTCGCATGCTACAAAAGGATCTTGCATGAGACATGGCTTTAAACGGAATCCAACGGCTAGTACATTAAATGAAAGCTAATGTATCAATAAGGAGTCATTACATATCTATTATGAAATGTCAGTGGGTGGTCTCATATGCGACCACTATATCTCGCATAAGACATTTGTAAAACTTCAGACAGACTTCAAAATCAAAGGAGCAACAGTTATATTTTTTAAAGTGGGTATAAATACACCAACCAACAGCCATTAAAATGTTGAACAATCTAAGTAGTCAATAAAGCTTTAACTTTCATAACAACCTCTTGTTATTTTCATCTTCATTCAATTCTTTGTATTCAATTCTAGTGAGTGTTAGTTACTATAGTGAGTGTTAGTTGAGTGAGCATTAAACTCAACATAAAGAGTTGTTGTAAGTTTAGAATGAGCTAAAAACCCTAAGTGTTTTGTTGTAAAGTTTAAGTGTAAGCCTAAAACACTAAGTGTAAGCCTAGCTTAGAAACCCTCCTTGTAATCTTTTGATAAGATTAGTATAACCCAATTCTTGCGGGAATTGGAGAAGTGAAAATAGGATCGAGTTATATTCGGACCACTAGAAAATTTTCTTGTCTTTCAATTTTTTAAAAATCTAACTAATTCACCCCCTCTTAGCTGTCAAAAGGCCAACAATCTAGAAATCTATATGCCCATGCAAACTCATTTTATTATCGTAAAAGTTCAGCGCAAAATTTGACATGCAACTAAAGTTCCCTTCTGATTTATTGGGTGGTTATATTCCAAAAACTCATTTCAAATTTTTGAGTTACCGATTGAGAGACGTTAGAGGCGAAAAAATGGGATTATTAATATTTATTTAAAAGTTAAAGAATTTGTTGATAATCTTGCTATATAAGAAGAAAGAAAAAAAAAACCGCCGCTGTTCATTTATTTTAACGCCTTTCGATGATCGAATGTCGAAAATAAGGACAAAACAAAATATGATCCTTATATCAAGAGCATCAATTTAATATACTCATTCGCTTACTTTATTGTCAGAATTTGAAGATGATTTTTTTGGGTGGAAATTTTCCTTTTGATTCTTTTGGCGAGATGTTGAAGATGAGTGGCAAAATTCAGTTTAGTCTTTTTGGCAAAGTTCAAGATACTTAATCATACTATAGATTAAGTATTTTGAATAAAATTTTTATTAGCTTTTTTAATATTTTTTTATATTGTTTAAATAATAAATATAATAAAACTATTTTGCTATTATAAATTATTGAAGAACTTCCAAAATATTTTATTATTAGTTTAACAAAGTTAATATTGCTATTATCAATTAATAGAAAAAAATAAATAAATGATCATTAATATAAAATATTAATTATAAATAATTAGTGGTTATGTAAGAAAATTAAAAATTCAACAAAATGGCACATAAGCAATTACTTTTTTTTTTTTTTGCCAAAGCACATAAGCAATTTCATTATACAGTTGTCATTAGCTTTTATATATGTTATATACTACTGGTATTTATCAAAAAAATAAATTTGATTATACAATTAAGTTTACCATTTGAAATAAATTTGTTTATATAAATTGAATTGACTTTTATATATATATATATATATATATATATATATACACTAAATGTATGTTAAGAATTACCCTTTTCATATTAGATATTTATAGTGGTTAGGTGTACAGTGAATCTATAGTAGAAGGTATGGCTTGAATATTGTGGGTTCACTGTTGAAAGGTATGAATCTTGTTCACACGAGTAGCCGTAGAAGACACAACGTATGTAGTTGGTGAGATTATCAGTAACAGAGTATAAAGTAAGTCGATGTTGGGTTAGCGGGGCAAAGGAGGTCGAGGTCTCCCTTAGTTCTGACTTTTGGGGAGAAATCGTCTGGCGACCTCCCTACTGGGCTGCGAGTGCCTGTTCCTTTCGGGCTATTATAGGCCTAGTCGCGGGTGCGGATCCTTGGATGGCAAAGATGCTTTTATATATATATCAATTTTTATAGAAATAAAATATTATTAAAGGGCAAAAAATAAAATATTATTAAAGGAAATTTTTTTTACAGAGATATACAGCTCATCTACCTAAAATGGAGCGGAATATCTTTTTTAGGCGCATAAAAGACTTCGAATCTGACACCTCTTGGCGACTTATGGTACACCACCCATCCTCCCATTTAAGGAAAGCATATCATAATTTGATCATATTAAGAATGAAGCTGTGTTGGTTTTTTTTTTTTTTTTTAAGGAAATGTTAACTGCTAATTGTTATTTGTTTTGAGATTATAAGGATATTTTTATTTATATTACTAATAATGTTAATGTAAGGGATATATACCCAAAAAAAAAGTAAGAAAATAATACTGTTAAATTTAGTTTAAATTAATAAAATAATATTAGGAAAGATCAGATTTTAATTTCTTGCTAATCGTGGAAGGTCCAGAAAAACACAAACAACCATAAAGACGGAAAACAAACGAAAGCAAATTGGAAATGAAAGCACTCCCTTGCTGCCATCCACCTCCGATGGAAAGCAAATCAATAGAAACTGGAAAAAACTTACCGTTTGATCCTTGGCTGGGGATGTAAGATATACTCATTGTCAATAGTTTTCATATCCAAAAAATTGGCTTCTTTGAAGTTTATTACTAATTTCATATACGTGTTGTAAATTTAATATAAACTTGCAAGTAATTTGATAGATCAACAATTTCATAAGTTTGCTATAAGTTGGTTATAAAGTAAGACGTATGATATATGTATGTGAGTTTTTAAATGTGGGGTGAATCTGTTTGTTCTAAAAAATTACATTTTTTGCAATTATCTTTTTTTTTTTAATTTATAATTCTTAAATGATCTTTTTTTTTAATATAAAATAGATTATAAATAAAGGAAGAACTCCTATTCTTAAAGATATTGCAAAGTTTGGAGTTTGGAATTAAAAGTAATTATTAAAAAGACTGAGTGTCTATGGTTGGGATTTCTCAGATAGAGTTGAAATTTTATGAAGAAAGGGAGAATGATTTTGCATGAAGGAGACATAAAATAAAGGAAGGGTTGTTGGATTTAATTGAATTTTAGTTACTTGGGTAGTCTAACCTAATTTTATTTTCAGATCTTAACTATTCTCTTTCAGCTTTTTAAGAGGACAAAAACTTCATGAATTTAAATTAAATTGCAAACTTAAAAACAATTTAATCTTTTTTGCCACAATTCGAGTCAGTTATGTTAAAAATGAACAAAACCTCAAGAATTTTTAATTGAATTTCTAATCAAAATCAATTAATTTTCCTCAAATCTTAATGAATCAAATCACAATATATCACTTGAAATCTCTCTATATTTTACAAATAATTTTTGGCATACTTCAAAATATTTTCAATCTCAAATATGTTTCGTTTGTAGCAACATCCCTCCGGACACTACATTCAATGTTCGTATCACTATTTTTCAATAATCACTGCATCATTCATATATGTCCACCAAAACTTTCCTCAATAAAAAAGTTTCATCCAATTTATCGATACCATATGGAGGAGCATTTTGTGGGAAAGGTCTCATCTTGGCCAGAATTTAAGATGGAAGATCGGGAATGAGAAATATGTTACATGCTTCATCGATCCCTGGATTCCCAGTAGTAGCACAGGAATTGCGGAAGTTGCTCCGATTTGAGATAGTGAGCCTTACCGGGTTCATCAATTAATTGATCGGGAAAGAGGCGAATAGAAAAAAGAGTTGGTGCTTATAAATTTTAGCACCAATGATGCACAAGCCATTATGGAAATGCCATTACCAAATATAGAGGCACCAGATGAATTGATGTGGAACCATTCGAAAGATGACATTTATTCAGTAAAGACCGGTTATAGAATAACAATAAATTTGTTACATAGGAATGAACTGAACCAAGCCAACCTCTCTTTTCCCTGGATGAGGATATGGAATTTGAGAACTCTAAGGAAACTTCAAGTTTTATTGTGGCGTTTAGTTAACTAGTATTTTACCCGCGCAATGCGCGGTAATGCATAATATGTTTGACTTTATATTTTTTTTTAATACAGACAAAATGTTAATGTTTTTGAACAAAAAATTAAAAAAAATTATTAAAAATAGGTTTAATAATGTATCATTCTAAGTTCCTGAACATTTTTTTGTAGACAACATTAACAGCTTTATCTGTAACTTTCTCCTCGTCGTTAATGACTAAGATTTTCAATCATCGTCTACTTGTGACTCTTACAATTGACCATGTGTAAAAATAGGTCTTTCAAAATACAATACAGCATGAGATTTTACAAAATAATAATATTTAATAAATTACTTAATTATGGCAAAATTAGTGGCAAATAATTA